>JAMQGT020013186.1:0-33128 GCA_024447675.2 Pterophyllum scalare | reverse complement strand
CTCTTTGCTCTGAACTTCATGTCTGAACTGAGCAACCATCTCAGAGATGAAGGTGTTAACGTGGAGCAAAAGTTTAGTTTGAAAAACCATTTTACACATCGGGCAGAAGTAATGGTTGGTATTACTCCAGTGCTGAGTGATGCATTTTTTGCAGAAGTTGTGTCCACATGGTGTGGTGACTGGATCAGTGAACACATCCAGACAGATGGAGCACAGAAACTGATCTTCAGATCGCAGATTGCTGGCAGAAGACATGTCTGCACCCTGAGAACAAAATTCAAAGTAGGAATATTATTGTAATTTAGATTTTGCTTCATCAACATGAAAATCAGCTCGCCTACCCTGCAGCCTGCACTGAAAAATAGATTTTGGGGCTTAGCAAGTTCATTTCAGGTTTCATTAGCTGTTTAAATTGTTACTACGTGCATTAATTTCTTATCTAACTAGCACTGTTTTCTATAAGCAGAAACCCATCTATGCTTAGTCGGGTAAAACAGGAAATCAACATGTCAGATAGAGAAGCAGACTTGACATGTAACAAAACGCAGGGACTGGGGGAAATTCAATAACTGAAAACATAATATAGAATTACAAAATCCCTGGGTCCTAGACCCAAGGACCATGACAAGTACACCCCCCTTAAGGGATGGCTTCCAGATGTTCCCAGAAAACACAAAAACCAGACACAGCAGGAGGGGGCCGGACAGAGGGATGAACTAGAACAAACAAAAATAAGGAAGTCCAAATAAACAGAATTCAGATGGTCTGCCTGGCCATGGGTGGAGGTTGACCACACGGCTGCGTGGCCAGTGGTGGAGGCAGACCTACTCTGGAGGCTGGCCATGCGGGCCAGCGACGAAGGCCCTTGAATGGTGGTAGATGACAGTGAAGACAATCCGATGATCGCTGTTGGCAGTGAAGACCCTTAGGTGGCATGACAGGTCAAGTTGACAGAAGTGATGAAAGACCCTAGCCACGGGTGATGTTGCTCCCTAGACTTGAACCCGTCTGCACTGATGACTGCTTTTGAAGGACCACTGCTGCTCCCTGAGGTTGATGATTCTGCCGGGCCTCGGACACCCTCACCTGAGGAACAGGTACAAGTACAGAGGCGAACCTGCCCTTGGCCACCCCCACCCATGGAAAAAGAAGCGGACCTGTCCTTGGCTGCTGAGCGCCTCCCAGGAGCATAGCTCACAGTCTTTATGGTAGCAGCAGTCTCAAAAAAACACAGTCTCAGAATTAATAGTCATTTCAAGAGCCTTGGAGGAAAATACAGGTTTACATACTGATTTCCTGGTCCCAGCACACATGGGCCAGCCAACAGGAGTGAACAGAGGTTACTCTGGCTGTGCAGAGCTCAAAGTGGTGGCAGAATGGGGCTGCCGATTTCACTGCTGAGAGCCACGCTTTCTCCTCATCAAAGCTGGCTCTGGCAGCAGCAATGTGGACGGAGTAATCTGCTGCAGCGGTGAGAGGAAAAATCTGCCTACTCTGACCTCCGGCAAAACACACGGAGGAGATCCAGCTGTGCTCCTCAACAGCTGTATCTCCTGTGTTGCCACGGCGAGGCGAGACTCGGACTAGCCGGGGCTATTCCACCAGGTGGGACTCTCTGAGGAAGGCATGGATGACCTGTCGCTGCTCATGCAGGTCGAAGTCTGTGGGGTCCAGTGGTTGTGTTCTTCTGTCATAAAACTTGCTTTTGCAGCCAAAGTGGGAGTCAAGATAGAACTAAACTTAACGTCAGCTTTATTCGCTGGGAACTCAACACAGAGCGTGTGTGTGTGTGGGGGGGGGGGGTTGTTGCTGCAATTACCATTTTTAAATACTGTCTTCTTTAACACAAACAAAAACAAAAACAGGCTGCTGTCTACAAATGTATGATTAGAATTTTTTTTTTGCTCACTTTTTCATGCTGATGTTAGTCCACCTATCGTTGTGCTTACAGTTATTGCAATTATCAACACTTTTTTTTTTTTAATTAACATGTACAACTCTTGAACTGCCACCAGCACAGTCGTCACTCCTGAAGTCCAGACCTCTCACATTTGGAACCTCATGAAACCAACAACAGGGCAAAGCAGACCAAGGACCGCGGAGCAGCTAGAATCCTCCATCAGACAGAACGCGACAACATTTCTCTCCAGCAGCTGCTCCCCTCAGTTCCCACACTGTTGAAGGAAGAGGGGATGCTGCACAGCGGGAGACATGGCCCTGTAACAACTTCTACAGGCGTTGTGCTGCCAATCAATTTAGTGACCTAATAGTTTCTGAAAATGGCTCATTTTCTCTGTTTAAACATTTGATATTCTATTCTATTGCAAATAAAATTTGGCTTTATATTGCATTGCGTTTTATACATTTTACACAGAGACCCGACTTTTATGGAATCTGGGTTGTATATTCACTGCTGTGTGTAACCCTGTAAAGCTGCAGGTATTTCATAAACCAATCAGTTTTAAGAGGTAATATAAACTTCTCAAATATATGAAGACGGCTTTATATTTCTTTTTGTGCTCGTTGTGATGTTCTGGTGCTGACGTCTGCACTTTATTCAGTACGGAAACTGTGTTCACTCCTCTGGCGGCTTGGTTTGGCAACCAGTTTATTCCTCTCATCACTTCTGCGTCGCATACTCTCAAACTCAACGCTGACATCATTGCTCTAGTCCAATCGTCTTTCTGCCCGCCTTCTTCAAGCCAATCAGCTTCGTCTCCGCACACTTGAAACCGCACCGGTTACCTGTCATTCTCCCTTAGAGACTCATTCATGCAATCCACCTCCTCCAAGTCACTCAGCGCTCCATCTTTATTTTCACCACCGCCGGAGTCCAGACTCCGGGGGGGTCCTGCCCTGATTCCTATCACCGCTCTGCATCGATGAGCCATCGGAGTCTAATCGCCAAATAGCTTATTCTATATATCAGTAAATTATATTCAGTTGCTCCAAATGATCCCTCCTTATTGCACTGCTTTATACATACAGCAGAGGCCTCTGAGACCTTTACTTTTATTTTAATACTTTAATCAAAATCAGTGAAGTAAATTGTATTCAGGTTGCTCAGTTTAACGTGTTTCGGTCCGTGTCCGCTCTGCTGGTACCTGTCAGTGACGTGCTCTTGGCACAGAGACTCTGAACCTACTTTCAGCAGCAGACATATGACTAAAGTCTGAAAAACAGATTTATTCCTGTTCTTTAAGCTTTGATCATCTATACTTTAATATCACGTCTCCGTGGAATAAGTGAAAGTTTCGCGTTAACGCGGCTTAATAAGCACATGAATGTGATGAGCTGCACTCACCTGTGTTTGAGAAGGCTCAGGTACTTTCAGACACAAACCGCCGCGCTTCTCCGACTCAAACTTTCATTTCAGGAAAATGACGTTGAACTCTTTGTTGCTCCGCCTCTTCCTGCAGCTGTTTGTCAGGCTTTGCTTCTCCCTCAGCTTCGTGCATGATTACAGTTACACACACAGGACCTTACTTTTCAGTCTTATTTTCTCTGATGTCCTTCTGAATTTTGACTTCATGACAGGTCAGAAACATATTTTTGTCAACCAGATCAAACCTGAGCAGGAATGTGTCTGATCTTTTTACAGTCCTCTGCTCCTGTCTGCCTGTATCCTTCATGTTCTCCTTTCATTGCAGAGGACGCTGAGATGATGCTGTTATTCTGACCACTGCTGGATACAGGCAGGAGCCACATCAGCATCACCATCAGAACCATAAAGACTGAAAACAAATCTTATTAGATTGTATAATTATGATCACTGTCTAATATTTGGGCTGCAAATGTGAACAAATACAAGCAGTTGGATGTTTCTTGTAGATCTCTGTTTATTCTTCACTTTAATTTTAGAACATATTTAAAGGATTATTCTTTTAAGTTCACCTGTTGTGTTTTTGTGGGATTATTTTGAGTTTTCATGTCATTGTTGAGAGTTTTCAGTTTGCTTTTCATTCTTATTCTTGAGCTTTAGTTTTGGATTACTACGGTAGGTACTGCAGGGAGATCAACAGATGAATCGGGTCTCCGTCTGCAGTGATGCGGATGCTCCACCAGTCTGTCGTGATGAAGAGGGACCATAAAAGGAAAGCTGCTGATTGGTCGATCTACGTCCCTACCCTCACCTATGGTCACGAACTTTGGATAGTGACCAAAAGAATAAGATAGCGAATAAAAGCGGCAGAAATGAGCTTCCTCCGAAGTGTGGCTGGCTTCTCCCTTTGAGATAGGGTGAGGAGTGCGGTCATTCGGGAGGGGCTCAGAGTAGAGCCACTGCTCCTCCACACTGAGAGGAGGCAGTTGAGGTGGCTTGAGCATCTGATTAGGATGCCTCCTGGGCACCTCTTGGGTGAGGTTTTTTTTACCTGGAGGAGGCCCTGAGGTAGATCCAGGACACACTGGACAGATTATATTTCTCAGCTGACCTGGGAACGCCTCTGGGTCCCTCCGGATGAGCTGGTGGAGGTGGCTGGGGAGAGGTAAGTCTGGGCTTCTCTGCTTAGGCTGCTGCCCCCTCGATGCTGCCCCGGATAACCGGAAGAATATGGATGGATGGATTCTAGTTGCATTCTTTGTGGATATTTTTTGCACCTTTTGGAATTTGGCTTCAAACCTAAATAAGAGGTCAGTTTTATGTTTTATGAATGTTCAGCATGCCGGAGAATGTCTGCAGGTAGACAGGTGAATGAATGATACCTTTGTTAGTCCCACAATGGGGAAATTACAGTTAAGTAGGTCTTCTGAGTTATGCAATGTTTTTCACATTTGAGAGAGTTCAAGTCTCATTCTGCTCAGAAAATGTTCCTTCAGATGAACAGATGAAACCTTCAGCCTGTTCCTCTGATGCTTCCTGTTTCTCTTCGATCTCCTTTATGAGCTCCTTCAGGCCTCTCTCAGCAGACTCCATCAGAGCAGTGAAGACCTGAACACCATCTGCTTTCTCTCTGTCTGCAGCATCTTTGCTCATCTTCACTGCCTCTTTGATCTCCTCAATCTTCAGTCGTCTCTCCTGGATCATGTGCTGAATTCCAGTCCCTGTCTTCCTCAGCTCTGCCTTCTTTCCTTCAAATTCTTCTCTCAGAGGAACAAACTCATGAGTCTTGTGGTCTAAAACAGAACAGAGCGTGCAGAAACATGTGTGGTCGGTCTTACAGAACAGCTCCAGATGTTTATCATGCTTCATACACATCCTGCCTTCCAGGTTCTCCACAGGCTCCACCAGCTGATGTCTTTTCAGACCTTTCATTGTCAGATGAGGCTCCAGGTGAGTCTGACAGTAGGAGGTCAGACACATCAGGTAGGACATCAGGGCCTTCAGTTTGGTTCCAGTGCAGACGTCGCAGGGAACTTCTCCTGGTTTGGCAGCTTCATGTCTGAACTGAGCAACCATCTCAGAGATGAAGGTGTTAACGTGGAGCACAAGTTTAGTTTGAAAAACCCTTCTACACATCGGACAGAAGTAATGGTCGGTGTTACTCCAGTGCTGAGTGATGCACTTTTTGCAGAAGTTGTGTCCACATGGTGTGGAGACTGGATCAGTGAACACATCCAGACAGATGGAGCACAGAAACTGATCTTCAGATCACAGATTGCTGGCAGCAGACATGTCTGCACCCTGAGAACAACAGTGAATGTATGAATATTTTTTTAATTGTTCAGAGTTCACTTCAACAACATGAAAACCAGCTCACCTACCCTGCAGCATGTACTACAGAACAGGATTTGGGGCTTAGCAAGTTCACTAATAGTTTAATCTTCTGTTCACATTGTTAATTAGGGAGGTCATTTCTTACCAACTATCAGTTTTCTACAAGCAGAAACCCATCTGTGCTTAGTCAGGTGTTCCCTCAACTACTTCTGGTTCTGTGGCAGTAAATATCCACCTACTGACCAATCAGATCTGTGGAAAACAGCATAACCATTCCTGGAAGCTCCCACACACCCCAGTGGGCACAGAGTGAGAGGCACAGAGACTCCGAACCTACTTTCAGGTTTCAGAAAGGTGTCAGGTTACAGCAAGAGACATGAGTCTAAAGTCAGAAAAAAAAACATATTAAAGACAGATTTATTCATTTTTCTTTTAACTTTAACTTTGATCATTTATAGTTTAATAATCACTCCTTAAGTCTAACATGTCTCCATGGAATAAGTGAAAGTCCCGCGTTAATGCAGCTTGTTGGTGAATCTGATCAGCTGTACTCACCAGTGTTTGAGTCAGATGTTGGGAATGAACAGATGAGGTCAGGTTAATTTTCTTCAGACACAAACGCACACATTTGTCTCTCCTGCCGCTCTCCTCTGACTTTCACAAACTTTCACTTTTATTCCATCAAACTCAGCTCCTCTTTGTTGCTCCGCCTCTTCCTGCATTGGCATGGCCAAGTATGGTGAAGCTGACCATCGCCAAATACAAAACTAGTGAAAAACAATCAGGAAATATTGTGGCTATGTACCACAGGCCTTTAAGGTGGCAGTAATTAAACTGCTACTTAAAAAGCCATCACTTGACCCAGCTGTCTTAGCTAATTACAGGCCAATCTCCAACCTTCCTTTTCTCTCAGAAATCCTTGAAAGAGTAGTTGTAAAACAGCTAACTGACCATCTGCAGAGGAACAGTTTATTTGAAGAGTTTCAGTCAGGTTTCAGAATTCATCACAGTACAGAAACAGCATTAGTGAAGGTTACAAATGATCTTCTTGTAGCCTCTGACAGTGGACTCATCTCTGTGCTTGTCCTGATAGACCTCAGTGCAGCGTTGGACTCTGCCCTACATAGTGAAACATGATGTCTAAACCAGATATTTACTCTGGATGCAACAGTTTTTAGCCATGTTCTCTGTAGCAGGTATGCCAGCAGTGACAATGGTAAGTATGACTGAATAATTAGAATTTAACAAGAACTGCATATTGTGTGTGTTAAACAACAAAGAAGTGGAAGCAAAGATGTTTGCATGTGTGATTGTTTTGAGTGCACAGTTCTGAGAAGAAACTACTGTGCTAAAGTAATGTGGCACCGAGTCACGGGAAAGCTGTTGTGAGGTCTTTACAATATGAAATACCTTGAGACCGCTGCTGTGAATTGTAAACTGGTGCTATATAAATTTAACTGAGTTGAACTGAATTGGCCTGACCTTTCAAAGCTGCAGAAGCAGAGTGCTGTATGTTTCCAGGTTAAAACAGGTGCAAAATTCAACTTTTAACAGTCTATCATTCTGACTTTGGTTATAACCACAGACTGACTATAAAAGATGGCACCATTAGAAAGCATCAAGCGAGCTGTTACCATCTTAGAATTATTTTTTATTATTTGGACCTTTTGCATTTGTTAGGTGGTACACAGGACAGCAGCGGGAGAGAGGGGGAGGACATGCAGCAATGGGTGGGACTCAAACCCAGGCTGCTGCATTTCAGCCTTTGGTCATATGTGCACCCTATGAACTAAACTGGACATGCTGTAACAACATTAACAACAAGCAGATCTAACTTGCTAGCTGTTAGGCAATGAGCATGTCTTGCTTTATGCTCCTCTTGGATTACAAAAACATCATAAACTCACTTCAGTTATTTCCTGAGGTCACAGGAGATCTGCCGAGGTCCCCTTTTCTCATAGACTTCAATCTCATTAGAAGAATGCAAGTTTAAAGCACTTCAGCATTAGTTTCACTTTTCAGCCAGTGGGATCTTGCTTATACAGTTTCTGGGTGGTGTGCTAGTCAAGTTATCTTCCAGGTAGGCAAATACAGCAAGACTTGGAGGGGTGTAACTGTGAGGAATAACCTGCCCAATCTGAACCCAAGGGGTGTTTTATTGTGCTAATCACAGTTTGTCCATAACCAGCACCATCTTCAAGCATAAGGGTGTTCATAAGTGCACATAGCACCAAGAAAGCCTGGGAGGTGGGATGATGATTGATTTTTGTTATCTTATTATCTATTGGTGATCCCTTTCTCCACCATAGCATTAAACCTATCACAAAATACATCACCCATCAGGTTACCTTCTTGGAGAAAGACTCTGCCGGTAACACTGTCATCAGTTCTGCAGCCATATAGCTGGGATACTTGGATGAAGAGAAGAACTGAGCTGTCATTTGTGTTGGTGAACTGGATCAGGTGGCAGGAGAGGATGCCAAGTCCAGCAAGTCCAGCAATTCCCCTTTTTTCCAACTTGAGCCATTTGGTCCTTGAACAAACCAAAAACCAGCAAAAAAAACCAAACAAAACGATTTAGGAGTAAAAATTAAAAAAAATAAAAATAAAAACAATACAGCATCCTCATCTGCAGCAAAGAGCAAAACAGTTAAATGTGGATTATTAAATATTTGTTCTCTCTCTCTTCCAAGTCCCTGTCAATAAATGATTTAATAATTGAATTCATTTGAAAGCCTGACTCTTAGCATTGTCCACCCTAACTGGAAAGTTTCTGTCTGATTTCTCAGACGTTTTATTTGATTTAGTGCTCAGTTCAGGTAAAATAATTATGGTGAGTGATTTTAACGTCCATGTAGATGCTAAAATTGACAGCCTCAACACTGCATTTAATCTGTTATTAGATTCAGTTGGCTTCTCTCAAGAGCCACCTCGACAGGACAAGACTCGGCTGTACATCTGCAGCATTGTGAATGTTTGTATTCTCTTTGAGAATACAAACATTCACATTTTGGACCGGGAAGACAGATAGTTTAGTTTAGATAGTTTAGAAAAAGGAGTAAATGACGCATCTATGTCCACTGTGAACAACCATCCAGAACAGAGGTGGTGGACTACATTACCAATCACACCTTTGTTCCAGGTGACCTCAGCAGGTCACATGATAGAATGGGTGAAGTCCCAAATCGGTTTCACCTGAAACCACTGATTGTAATGACCCATGCCTCCTTTCACACCTTGGCGGATGTGATTATGCACATGAACAATAGAGGGTCACAACCACCTCAAGGGGACTACGCCCAGTTTAAATACCTGGGTCTCTCCACCTTTTGGTTTGAGAACTGAAGAAGCCTTTCGGATCAGAGGGGAAACATTTTCAAGAAACAAAAAGAAGTCCAGTCGCCTTTTTTCAAGCTCCAGAGACAACTATGACCTGGGAGAGTGAGAACCTACACAGACATACCAAATTTATGTTCTCATGCACAATATCTATGTTCCTGGACCACCTCAGTGGCCGCACTTCAAACTTTAAGACAGGAAAAGCTTTACATGCTGGGGAAAAAAGTCATGTGACCAGTGATGTGTTGGTGAAGCAATAAGCATTGAAACCAAACACAGCTGTGTATTAAGCAGTGCAGCTTGAAGCGCTGCTGTGTTTGCAGAGTGAATGTTGGTGCAGGTTTGTGAAATCAGAGCAACGTGAAAATGCAGAGTTCAGTTTTCAGATGGTCTTCAGTAGCTTTTTGTTATTTAGTGCTGCCGCTGAGCTGCACTCTGAAGCCAGAAGAAAAACGTGGTAATTTTTCTACCGGTGAGTGCCTTTCACTGCACATTTGGTACTAAGACAAGATATACTTATTTGTCCCAGAGTTGGAAAACTCCTTAATGCATTGGTCTTCAGTTTTGTATGTCTGTGCATCAGGAATGAATTTGAAGGTTCATTTATGGGATTAAAGGAGAAATGAAATTTCTGCATTGTGACTGAGAGGTTAAAAACCTGCTTCTTACTGCAGTGTTTACATATAGGTCAAAGCTCCCAAAAAACCAACAGCAAACCATGTTTCTATTGATCGACCCCACAGAGGATCGGTCAGTAGGAAACCCACAGAGGAATTCCACCCTGAATGTCTAAGTTTCTGTTATTAGACATGACCTTCTCATTTTTTCTGGAAGGCTGCAGTAACAGGAAAGGCTGTTTGCTATGATCAGATTGATTGTAGCGTTAAATGTGCATTAAATGTTTTAAAGTGCAGTTCCATAGACACGGCTTAGATCAAACTAAGAGCAGGCAGTAGATGAAGCACTCAACCATCTCTTCAGTGCAAATGTGATCTCTCTCTTTGTGGTCGGTGTGTGATTCAGTACATGAGGTGAATAAGAGATTACTCTGAGCCACACCCTGCTCCTCATGCCACGACACGTTCTGTGTTGTTGATGTGTTAGCTTGACTTACACAAAATAATAACTTGATAATAAAGATTTACCAGAGTAAAAGTGCGCTACTTAATTTAAAATGAATAAAAATGAATTAGAGTAATTACAGATATTTGTTTCTGCAGCTACAGTCACACTGTAACACTGGTTTTTATTAAAAAATGAACAACAAGCCTGAACATAACCTCTGCCTGTTGTTTGTGAGTCTGTTAATGGTTACACTGCTCTCAGCCACAAACGCTGGAAACCACAACAGGCTAAACACAAACATTAAAATCAAGTAAAATTATCGAAGAAAGCAAAGCTCAATTTACTTGTTTTAGCCTGTAGAATAAAACCTGTTCCTGATGATTTTATTGCAGAGTCGAGTGATGTGAGGTTGGTGGGGAAAGACAATCGGTGTGCTGGTCAGCTGAGGTTAAAGCACGAGTTCGAGTGGAGACCGCTGAGCTCCCGGCACTCCTGGAGCCTGAAGGAGGTAGCTGTGGTGTGCAGGCAGCTCCACTGCGGCTCTGCTGTCTCAACCAGAAAAATCAAGTGGTGGAGTGGACTTCTGGACGTCTGGCACTTTTATTCCGACTGCGAGGGCTCTGAAGGAACACTGATGGACTGTGGAACAGTGAAGAAGTCATTCTTCTCTCACACTACTGAGGTGATGTGCTCAGGTGAGACCAGCACCAACATTATTTATACAATTAGCTGAGTGTGAGTTGAGCTCTAAGTGTGATGCATGGGTTTGATTCACATGTACAGTTTTGCGCCCATTGTTTCTCAGGTCACAGTCACATGTTCATAACACCAAAATGACCCAAATGCTCAACTCTGCCAAGCTTTAATGTGGTGGCCCCTCCAAGAGCCACAGAGGACCGCGGATCCAACCTTTTTGGTACCGTCGCCAGTATTTTTTGGTAGAAATGCAAGGAACCTCTTCTAGCTTGGGCACCTGTGTTAAGTAGTGGTCCGATAATAACACTCCCAGCAGCACCTATTACAGCCCCATCAAACACAAAATAAGACGTGCTTTTTTTGGGGGGGGGTCCATCGAAAACTGACAGTTCTTTGTGGTTTAAAAACCTCTTTCATGTATTTTGTGCATTCATTGGGTGTATGATAAGCTTCATAACAGACATTCACAGTTACACCAACACCTCAGATTTCCTCTCTGTGCACAGACATCCTGCCTCGGCCTAACATCACTCTCTACACTGAGGTCAGCGCGGCGTCTCGAGCCTGGGCTCAAACAAAGGAGGACGTGGTGCTAAAGAGCCATAGTTTCACCATCGTCTGCTCTGTGGCGCGACGATACGGAGAAGGTGTCTTTAACCTCATCTTCACCGGCTTACACCAAAACCGCACCTGGATCCAAACGGCTTGGAATTACTCCGCCAGCTTCATGTTCACAGCTGCCAACAACAAACACGAGGGGAACTACAGCTGTGTCTATCACAGCTTTGTTTTCGGGTTTAACGTCTCTTCTAAGAGCGAGAGCCTCTCACTCACTGTCAAAGGTAAGAAAAAGGATCTCTAACAAACCCACTTTAACTGTGTGTATCATCTGTGGCTGAATTTCTGAGCAGGTTCCACAAATGTTTGAAAAGATTTTCATTAAAGCAGTTTAAAAAGTTTAACCCTACACTGAGCACAAGAAGCTTCACCAGAACCAGAATCTCGTTTTAAATCATCAGAGTCTGTTAGACGGCCTTTAAAACAGAGCATTTATAACCTGGGCTACTTATTCGTCTAAATTCTGTTTAGATGCCATTATTTCCACTACACAGTATTTAATTTTTATCTGTCTTGGAATCTTTATTACTGATGGAAATGTACTGAGTGGAGAGAGCGTTGAGAAGATTAAAGGAGGACTTGGAGTAGGTGGAATGTTAAACATGAGGGCGAGTTAGTGAATCAGGAAGTTCAGAGGATCAGTGAGGAGGAAGTGAGGGCAGCTAAGAAGCTGCTCTTGATTTTGGGAACCAAAGATCCTGACATGTAGATATAACATCTGCAAGCATTTTTATATATTCAGTGATTCTTATCAATTTAAGAATGAACAAAGTTTGCAAATTAAAATAAGACACTGCAATAAACACTGATCTACTTCATTTTCTTTTAACAGTAAAACTGTATACTAATATCATAAATCCATGTTTATGGCACACAATAACATTAGATGGTTTAAAAAGGTAAAACAAAAAAGAGATCTTTCCAACTTTTGTAACCTGCTTTATAAATTCAATCTATCATTATTATTACACAAAAACAAGAGGGCCAAGAAGCACAAATGCTTGAGTGAGGAGCTGACAGCAGCAAACAGAAGGTGTGGAAGATCAGTCAGTCTTTGTATCAGAGGAGTTAGGGACAGAGGAGAGGCTGAAGATGGTTTGGACATGTGCAGAGGAGGTAGAGTGGATCAACCAGAAAAAGGATGTTGAAGGTGGAGCTGCCAGGTAGGAGGAAAAGAGGAAGACCTCAGAGGGAGGTTCGTGTATTCAGTGAAGGAGGACATGCAGAGGGTTGGCATGACAGAGGAGGATGCTGGGATAGGGTGAGATGGAGGCAGACGGACCACTGTGGAGGAGGGATCCCACCCTGGCTCCATATCATTTTGCAGTCTGGGTCTGTGACGGTGACCAGCACCTGTCTCTGTTACAGTTTTATAAAGTATTATTTTTTTCTTGTGACTTTGTAATTGCAGATTCCCACACTCCTCCTTGTTCTGATGCATCTGTGTTTTTCCCGACAGAGAATTCCGATGTGATTTTGGATGATGGAGAGCTCAGAGATGGTGATGACTACGCTGTCTGTGCTGGGAAGCTGCTGATTAACAGCAGGGGTGAAACAAGAGCAGTGAGCGGTGAGTCCTCAGTCTGGGACCTGAAGCACGCCGCGGTGGTGTGCAGACAGCTGCGATGCGGGTCTGCTGTTTCAACCAAAACGATCAAACTGCCAAACAAAACACCCGTGTGGCGTTTTTTCTCCGACTGCGATGGATCCGAGTTCGCGCTGATGGGTTGTGGAGCTGTAAATCCATGGGTTTCCTCCTCTGTTGTTGAGGTGACCTGTGCAGGTAAGATTTTAGATTTTTCGTGACCTTTGAGCCGCTTCAAAAGTCATTTATTGCTGAACTCAAATGATGAACAAACATGCTGTCATGCAAATGGCTGCCAATTAATGGAGCAACCTTCATGTGGAGCCATTTTCATCATAAACTCCAGGCAGTTTTGGGAGACTCAGGTTTAGGATATTTTTTACAGTTTTGCACTTTGAGGCGTTGCACAAAGCAGGAACTCGTCAGCTTCAGATTCACCAACAGTTTGCAGTTCAGACATTTTCCATCCAAACTCACTGAGCTTGTCAGGATCCATCAGGAAAACTGAGGTTAAATCGCCCAAGCAAAGGTGTGCAAACTTTGGATAAGATTACCCAACAAGACTTCAAAGGTGCTTCTCCAAAGTGTTCAGTCAAAGGTCTTAAAACTTTTGTAAATTTGAAATTTAATCATTTCCAAAAATGTCAAAAATTCCTTCATTATTATAAGTTTAGTGTCGATTGATGGGAAAACGCCCAAATGTATTCATTTAGTATTAGATCACATCCCGACCACTGATGAGAAAATCAAGCCAGCGTGAAGTCTACTTCCTGTTCAGTCCGAAGGATGAGAGCAGTTTTGGTTTTCCCGGAATACTAATTTTCCTGAAATCTGGCTTCACAGACTGTATATGAAAATGTCCACCATGAAATGACCTGTTGATCAGTTATCTGAAACTGTGTGGACGAGAGTGTCAGTCACAGTATCCATGTCCGTGAGTCTGATGGGATCTTTAATTTAAACAGAAACGTGTTGTATTTGTTAAGAGTAGAAACTTATAAATCAACGATGGCCTTTTTTCCACATAGACTTGCATAGAGCACGATTCTACTGCCCTTTATTAGGCTTCACCTGTGAGACCCAAGAGTTACATTCATCTGCATCACACAAATATGGATCTGACATGCCTCAAACTTTCCCTTCATCAGGGAGCAGCAGAAACTGAAGACAGGATGCTGGATTGACCCGGAGAGGCACCAAGATACGGACAGTCTGCCTGAAACCCAAAAGAAGCTGTTTTAATTTCAATATTTAGTTTTGAGGCATTTTAGCCGTCTCCAGGCTCTGTGCGCTTGCAAACTACTATTAGAGAATTTATTTGATTGACAGATCGGATCAGATCTAATGACCCTATCATAGCTAAATTGCAAAGCTTTTGATTTTCTGTTTAATTCCGGGTTTTGGCTCAATTCTGGAACTAACAGGGGGCCAAAGAAAAGAAGCTGATGTGGGAGAAAGCTCACTGCAAGTGCAAGCTTTCAGGGAGCTTTCAGAGCTGCTGATGAGAACAATCTTCTAAACACCGCCCAAAACTTCAATCATTATATCAGCAAATATTTCTGTTTTTTTAATTCATGAATTTTGATCTGATGATTTACTTGTTTTCTGCTAATGTACCAATAACAAGATGGGGACAGGGTCACAAAAAGGTCAGAAAAGGCAGAACGCTTTCCTTTAAAAAAATATAAATATTTCATGGAAATTTTAAACCAAATTACAAAAATGTACTCAAAAGTCTTTTAGGATTCCAAAAGATCACAACAGAAAAATGAAGGAACCAATCTTAAAGGATTTCATCCTAAAGAATCTAAAAATAAAAGGATCATCTTTGGTTCAGCCCACAGAAGTGCATGTTATCCTCTCTTGGTCCTGTATATGAAAGTTTAATGTAGGAAGCATTTAACAAAAGAAAAGTATGTGTGTGTGTGTGTGTAATATATATATATAAAATATGTTGTCAAGTGAGTTGAGATCTTAATTACCCGATAGCCTGAGCCTGGCACTGAATGAAGAATTATAACTCAAATTTATAGAAATGTTAGAGAATGAATTATGTGATTTAGAATCAAATAATGAGTGTAACTGTAACACAGGAATGATATTTCCAATGTATTAATAAAATTGTGAAATCACTGAGCTAAGGGTAAAAAGAGGAACTTGAAACTGTTGCCTAGAGATGAGTAAGAGCAAAGTTAAAAACATGTTGAGACATGTCCTGGGCTATAGAACTATAGAAAGAATAGTTGACAGAAGGACAAAACCATCTTCCTTTTGGACTTCTCCTTTTTCCACCACTGCACGGAGGCAGTTTTTAATGGACTGGAGATGGGTGTGGTCGCTTCGGCCGAGCGACTCATTCGAAGCCTTTCCTTCCCAAAAAGGAATTATTGGACAAAATTGGATAATTTCCAGAGCCCCCATTCATCAACCCAGCTCATAAGTAATCCATATTGATTGTAATTATTTCTCTGATATTATTGAATTGATTCTGAGTATTGAATTTTGATTAAAGTTGATTTGAGCCATTGCAATTTGCTTAAGCTGATCCTGCAAAATAAAATTTGTCCCTAAAAAGTCAGAAGCTCTCTTCTGACAATTATTTCTCCCAGTTTTTGGTACAATTAATCTCATGAGAGTAAAATAATAGGTGAGTTAGCTCTAACATCATGCTGGAACACTGCCCTGCGACCCAGTTTCCAAGAGGGAGGGGATCATGCTCTGCTTCATTATTTCACAGTACATATTGGAGTTCATGTGTTCCTCAATGAAATGTAACTCCCCAACACCTGCTGCACTCATGCAGCCCCAGACCATGGCATTCCCACCACCATGCTTGACTGTAGGCATGACACACTTATCTTTGTACTCCTCACCTGATTGCCGCCACACATGCTTGAGACCATCTGAACCAAACAAATGAATCTTGGTCTCATCAGACCATAGGACATGGTTCCAGTAATCCATGTCCTTTGTTGACATGTCTTCAGCAAACTGTTTGCGGGCTTTCTTGTGTACAGACTTCAGAAGAGGCTTCCTTCTGGGGTGACAGCCATGCAGACCGATTTGATGTAGTGTGCAGCGTATGGTCTGAGCACTGACAGGCTGACCCCTGACCTCTTCAACCTCTGCAGCAATGCTGACAGCACTCCTGCATCTATCTTTCAGAGACAGCATTTGGATGTGACGCTGAGCACGTGCACTCAGCTTCTTTGGACAACCAACGCGAAGTCTGTTCTGAGTGGACCCTGCTCTTTTAAAACGCTGAATGATCTTGGCCACTGTGCTGCAGCTCAGTTTCAGGGTGTTGGCCATCTTCATGTAGGGCAACAATTTGTCTTTTAAGATCTTCAGAGAGTTCTTTGCCATGAGGTGCCATGTTGGAACTTTCAGTGACCAGTATGAGAGTGTGAGAGCTGTACTACAAAACTGAACACACCTGCTCCCTATGCACACCTGAGATCTAGTAATACTAATGAGTCACATGACATTTTGGAGGGGAAATGAAAAGCATTTACAGGTGTAGTGTCTTAGGGGTGTACTCACTTTTGTTGCCGCTGGTTTAGACATTAATGGTTGTATATTGAGTTATTTTGAGGGAAGAATAAATTCACACTGTTATATAAGCTGCACACAGACTACTTTCCATTGTGTCAAAGTGTCATTTTGTCAGTGTTGTCCCATGAAAAGATATATTTAAATATCAGCAGAAATGTGAGGGGTGTACTCATTTTGTGATACACTGTGTGTGTATATATATATATACACACACAGAGCTCACAAAAATAAAGGGAACACTCAAATAACACATCCTAGATCTGAATGAATTAAATTTTCTCATTGAATACTTTGTTCTGTACAAAGTTGAATGTGCTGACAACAAAATCACACAAAAATCATCAATGGAAATCAAATTTATTAATCAATGGAGGCCTGGATTTCACACACAAAATTTAAGTGTAAAAACACACTACAGGCTGATCCAACTTTGATGTAATGTCCTTAAAACAAGTCAAAATGAGGCTCAGTATTGTGTGTGGCCTCCACGTGCCTGTATGACCTCCCTACAATGCCTGGGCATGCTCCTTGATGAGGTCCTGAGGGATCTCCTCCCAGACCCGAACTAAAGCATCCGCCAACTCCTGGACAGTTGGTGGATGGAGCGAGACATGATGTCCCAGATGTGCTCAATTGGATTCAGGTCTGGGGAACGGGCGGGCCAGTCCAGAGCTTCAATGCCTTCATCTTGCAGGAACTGCTGACACACTCCAGCCACATGAGGTCTAGCATTGTCCTGCATTAGGAGGAACCCAGGGCCAACCGCACCAGCATATGGTCTCACAAGGGGTCTGAGGATCTCATCTCGGTACCTAATGGCAGTCATGCTACCTCTGGCGAGCACATGGAGGGCCGTGCGGCCCTCCAAAGAAATGCCACCCCACACCATTACTGACCCACTGCCAAACTGGTCATGCTGAAGATGTTACAGGCAGCAGATCGCTCTCCACAGCATCTCCAGACTCTGTCACGTCTGTCACATGTGCTCAGTGTGAACCTGCTTTCATCTGTGAAGAGCACAGGGCGCCAGTGGTGAATTTGCCAATCCTGGTGTTCTCTGGCAAATGCCAAGCATCCTGTGAGCACAACCCCCATCTGTGGACGTCTGGCCCTCATACCATCCTCATGGAATCGGTTTCTAACCGTTTGTGCAGACACATGCACATTTGTGGCCTGCTGGAGGTCATTTTGCAGGGAAATGGCAATGCTCCTCCTTGCACAAAGGCGGAAGTAGCGGTCCTGCTGCTGGGTTGTTGCCCTCCTATGGCCTTCTCCACGTCTCCTGGTGTACTGGCCTGTCTCCAGCATCTGGGCACTACGCTGACAGACACAGCAAACCTTCTTGCCACAGCTCGCATTGATGTGCCATCCTGGATGAGCTGCACTGCCTGAGCCACTTGTGTGGGTTGACCAAATCAGCCAGAAAGCATAGGTACTGAAAAGTGGTCTGTGGTCCCCACCTGCAGAACCACTCCTTTATTGAGAGTGTCTTGCTAATTGACAATTTCCACCTGTTGTCTATTCCATTTGCACAACAGCATGTGAAACTGATTGTCAATCAGTGTTGCTTTCAGATTTCACAGAAGTTTGATTTTACTTGAAGTTATATTGTGTTGTTTAAGTGTTCCCTTTAATTTTTTGAGCAGTGTGTGTGTGTATATATATATATATATATAAATAAAATACACAGACTCGTGCTATATAAGTATTCACTTATCCATCCAAATCATTGAATTCAGGTGTTCCAGTCACTTCCATCCCCACAGGCGTATAAACCAAGCACATAGGCATGCAGACTGTTTCTACAAACATCTGTGAAAGAATGGGTCGCTCTCAGGATCTCAGTGAATTCCAGCCAGTGAAGTCTACCATGATAGGATTTTTCCTGTGTAACAAGTCCAGCCGTGAAATTTCCCCACTACTAAATATTTCTCAGTCAGTTGTTAGTGGGATTATAACAAAGTGGAAGCAATTGGGAACTGAGGGTCATAGTGCATAGAGGTCACCAACTTTCTGCTGTCACTCACTACAGACCTCCAAATTTCATGTGGCCTTCAGATTAGCTCAAGAACAGTGCATAGAGAGCTTCTTGGAATGGGTTTCAATGGCCGAGCAGCTGCATCCAGGCCTCACATCACCAAGGGCAGTGCAAAGCGTCAAACGCAGTGGTGTAAAGTACGCCTCCACTGGACTCCTAGAGCAGTAGAGACGTGTTCTCTGGAGTGACAAATCACACCTCTCCATCTGATGGATGAGTCTGGGTTTGGTGGTTGCCAGGGGAACAGTGCTTGTCTGACTGCCTTGTGCCAAGTGTAAAGTTTTGTGGAGGGGGGGGGGGTTATGGTAATATAGCGTACATCTGTATTTTTGAATGACCACTTGGCCCGACCCTTTGCCCTCTGGTGCACCAAGGTCAGAGACCTTCTAGGACCAGTGCTCTTTCCTGAGATGAGAGAATCAAACACAGACAGACCAGTTACCATGGAGATACACCTTAATGATAAGCTGTAACACTGAAAACTCGGGTTAACCCTGAAGTAACCTTGCTGAGCTCTAAATCCTACTTTTGTTTTGAGCCACAAAATTGATCCGAATGCCTCTGTTTGGATGGTGTGAACACGTCAGAGCCCGTGCTCGCTGACTAAATAAAACCATTTACTCACCCTTTAAGTACCTCAGACAGAACACTGTTCTTCCCTCACACTGTTCTTCATTTCCTTACTTAAATTATGTTCTCGGGAGATCAGTGAAATAACCCCCAGGAAGGAACATTTGTGTGTTTGTGCTTCACATTTGGACGAATCATCCAGAACGTCACACGTGTGCAGAAAGGAGATGAGAGCGTTTACGTAATAGAAATACTTTCTTTAATCTGAAGGGTCATCACAGACATATTCGTAAACAAGATATTTAAAAATGCAGATTTCATTAATTTTTTTTCATTCAGCCGCTCTGTGTGTCACTGTCTCTCTCTCTCTCTCACACTCACACACACACACACACACACACACACACACACACACACAACAAAACACAAAAACAAAAGTGACTAGAGATTCTGCTGGATTAAAATGATCCACCATGGATTCACCTCAAGAGAGCGCACGCACGCACACATGCAAGCACACACATGCACGCACACACACAAAAAGAAAGGTCTGCATCAGGTGTGGAGCGGGTGGTGTTGATGTGTGTAGTAACTTCTACCTGGACAAAGCAGAGATCCTGAAACAGGCAGAAAGTAAGATGTTAGTTTTCGGTTTTTTGCTCACGTGTGCTTGCACTGCTGCTCGCCAGCCGCCGACTTACTGTAGCTTGTCCTGTAACAGCTCGAGCCTCTGCCGGTCCACGTAGCGCGAGAAGAGGGAGAGCAGGTTGGGAGGGGTGAAGAGGGGAGGAGACAGGGATGAGGGGGGGATGCTGAGCAGCTCCCTCGTCACCGAAAACACCAGCTCAGTCCTGAGAGGAGAGCGAGAGAGCGTGGACGGCGTGGGTCAGCAGGGAGAACAACGTTTGAAATAAAAACGTTAAAATATAATTAACAGAGTTCAGTTGAAACTTTCCCCACAGTGGGTGTACAGCGAGGACTTCATCTCAATTTTTCTGCTTGTCTGGTTAACTAAAGGTTACAGTGACTCACTGCACCATCTTGTGGTGCAAACCGGTGTTACAGCAAAGTGCACTAAATTTCATTTATCACACTGATAAATAAAACTGAGATCCTTTTATGCTGAGTTGATGTATTAAATCTCAATTGTCAGAGTATTTAATCCATTTCATAATACTAATGGTATACATATAGCAAGGGTTAACTTACATATGTACAGTACTGTGCAAAAGTCTTGAGCCACCCCATTTCTATGTCTTTAGGTGGGAAAATGGGAAATAGATGCAGCGAACTTTGTGCAGAACTATGTTTTTTCTATACGATTTGAACCTAAAATTTCAAATCTGGATTCATCTCTCCATCAGACCTGCTGCCACTGAGTTTCAGTCCAGTTCTTGTGTACTCTGGCAGACCTCACCTTTCCACCCTGTTTCCCTTAAGAATGGCTTCCTGTTTCTTGAGAACAGCAGATATTGGTGCTGATAATTTTTTAAAGAGCTGACACTGTTGTACTGTACTTGTTCAGTTTCCATTTTTCACAGATTCAGCTAAAGAAATGGGAACAAATGATGTGTTTTTGTGATGAGCTACAAATAAAGTGGCTGAAGACAGTTTAAAAAAAAAAAAATCAGGTCTTTGCTCAGTTTTCACCACAACACAACTTTGATTCACTCGAATGATTCATGAGCTCAGCGTTACACAACTTAACTAAACCACTTTACCAGTCAGGTAAAAGCATTGGACTGAAAAGAGTGAAAAAGCAGCCGAAGAAAAACGTTGAGAGGCCTTCAGAAAACACACACACACACACACGGCTCACCATCGATTGTCATCCATGAGCTGGCAGTTTGCGTCGGAGCTCTGCATCCTCTCTCCTTCACTCAGGATCACATAGAGCAGCGTCACACCAAACTGGGCAGAAGCAGACGTGCAAACATGGAGTTTATTTTAAAATGCCAAAAACCTCACAGACCAAATGCTGCACACTGCAGACAGATGAAGCCAAAGTTTCAGGGAAAGAAAAACACACTGAAGGAGAAGCACGGGAGAGCTTGAAGAGATGGGACCTGCTCTGAATTCGGAGAGGACGCGGATCTTTGTTTGTAGTTTGAAGTATTTTGTCTCTGGATAAAAAAGCATAAAATCCAACAGAAACAGGAATGAGCCTTTAATAAATGGACTAACTGTAAGTATGTGTGCATCTGCAGGTCTGCCTGACGTGAACTTTGTCACCAACCGATGGACGTGAAGCTACGGGCAGACATCAGCATGACTCAGTTGTTTGCACTACATCAATCAACTGCACATGTACTTTGGGGGCACTCCAAGTGCAAAATAATAGGAACGACACAGCTGTCCACAGCTGTCTGTGCAAATGAGTACAACCCACCCCACTGTTTTCCTGTGGGTGACGCTAAATTTACACTCTCCACCTCCTTCGTAAAAACTGCCGAGCTGCAGTGATCAGGTATCAGTGCTTGCATATGCCGACAGTAAGGGGAGCTCCAACAGTTTTAATCAGGAGTTTTTATTTCTCTGGAATGCCATTTATGTTCTATTGAAGCAAGCGATTCAGACACTTTGGATAACAGGAGCCGGCAGCCCTGGTTAATCTGAGAACCCCTGATGTACTTTGTGCCATAGGTTGACCTCAGAGTGGCGTGGGTGTTCTGTGGTTGGTCCTGATTCAGCGGTGTGGTGCGTACCTTGTTGTGCAGTACGATTGACAGCTGGCCCTCGCTGCCTTGAAGCTCCTGGAGCAGATCTGTGAGTGAGGAGCTCGATAATGACTGGATCACTGCAGAAACCGGCTCCACTAACCAGCAGAGCACCTGAATGGGAGAATGGAGGCAAGAGCCCGTTAACAGAGCGCACTTGACGAGAATCACTGACACGGTCTGTGTACCATGTTCTACTCTAGCTCAACTAAAAGGAAGGAGGCTACGTCAGCAATGTACTTGGATATAACGGCAGAAACATTCACGCTGCACTGACAGCGCCGCATATTCCACCAGCAGACACCATGCTGGATGCTCGCTGTTAATCCACCATCTCTATTATTCTGGGCCTTTGTGCAAAAGTGATGTCAAATCCTGCAGTGGTTACCTGGTCCTGTCTGTCCTTCTTGGCTAAGGCAGGAAGGTTGCGGGCAATTGCCATGACAACAGCAGCAGCCTGCGTTGAGGGCAGGAAGGGGAGGAGCCGGGACATAAGCCGCTTGCCCTTCCTCACCGACATGATCATCACACACTGCTCATCGCTCACTCTTCACAGAGAGGAAGAGAAGAAGAAGAGAACATGTTACACTGCTGACCCACCTGAGGTGGCAAAGATTGGATGGCAATAAGGACCGCCCCTCTTACCTGTCATCCCACTCTTTCTCCCGCAGAGAGTTGCACAACTGCTCCGTGTTGCTTTTGTGCTGCTCCAGCAGAGTCTCCCGGTCCTCCTCCGGCGCCTGGACGAAACGCTTCTCAAAGTCCTGAACCTCCAACAGCAAACTATACATCTGCAGGACGGGACAGAAGAGCAGAGAGAAACATTTACACATCTGAGGGGTGTTTCCTGCAGTCCGTGTGAACGACATGCATAGCTCCACTCGTCCTACCTTCTCCACAGTGTAGAGGATCTGTCGCCTCTTATTCCAAACCTGCTTCTCTCGTTTCTCCTACGAGAAAAGAAAAAAGGTGTGTTAGAAAAAAAGACCTCAGGTTTAGCAGAAATAGGAGCAATACACACTGTGCAAAATGCACAAACCTCAAAGGTCAAGTTAAAATGACCTATCCCTTAACATGCCCATGCACACCAGGAGGAATGGGAAAACATCCCACTATTGACAATCTGATGAGGTCTTTGTGCTGCAGATGCTTGACACACTCAGTACTGAGTGCTGTGAACTCTGATCGCTGACCACACTGTGTTTGCTTTGTGATAACATGGACTGTAGCATTAAGATCTGAAACACGGTTGCTATTGAAGCCTAAAATGATACTGTGTGTGTACACAAACTGTTGTGCTTATACAATATTGATTATTTATGAGATGAAATAGGAAAATGTTTTGTGCATTTATATTTTTGTTGTATTATTACTGAGCTCAGAATGTCAGGCTTTGTTAGACCTGGAGGCTGGCAGCAGGGTGGCATGTTGGAGTGGGTTCAGAACAATCTGAAGCTGCACCCGATTCCCAGTGACACTGATCTGCTTTAATGCCAACTGCCAGCTGAGCAGCTCATGAGGAGGGAGGGAAGAGAAGCAAACCCAGCATGGAGAGAAACTAGTGTGTGTACAATCAGTGCTTCCCAGACCTTTTTTTGGAAAAAAAAAAAGAAGATTCTTTGTGACAATATTTATCATTTATAAATAATCAGTCGCCACTTCAGTAAATTCCTCATCTGACGGACGGACTTCAACTCCTCCTTAGCAGCACCAACTCTCCACCTGCTGCAGGTTCTGGTTGGAGGGACCCAGTACTATAGTCACCACCTGCAGTCTAAGACTGTGGAGGTGGAGAGTTGGTGCTGCTAAGGAGGAGTTGAAGATCCGACCCATAAGAGATGAGGAATTTACTGAAGTGGCGGAGCTTGATTATTTATAAATGATAAATATTGTCACAAAGAATCTTCTTTTTTTTTTTCCAAAAAAGGTCTGGGAACCTGGATTGTACACGCACTAGTTTCTCTCCATGCTGGGTTTGCTTCTTCCTTCCTCCTCATGAGCTGCTCAGCTGGCAGTTAAAGCAGATGGCGGTCACTGGGAAATCAGATGCCTTTGCATTGTTCTGAACCCACTCCAACATGCCACCCTGCCCAGCCTCCAGGTCGCGGAAAACATAGTAATAATACCAAAATATAAATGCACAAAACATTTTCCTATTTCATCTCATAAATAATAGATATTATAGCACGACGACTGTACACACACAGTATGTTAGGCTTATCCACAACCGTGTTTCATCTTAATGCTACATCATGTTATAAAGCAAACACAGATGTAGTAGCGATCACAGCACTCAGTACTGAGTGTGAGACCATCTGCACACAAATACAAAGTGAAGGTCTATTGAAGCCTAAAATGATACTGTGTGTGTACACAAACTGTTGTGCTTATACAATATTGATTATTTATGAGATGAAATAGGAAAATGTTTTGTGCATTTATATTTTTGTTGTATTATTACTGAGCTCAGAATGTCAGGCTTTGTTAGACCTGGAGGCTGGCAGCAGGGTGGCATGTTGGAGTGGGTTCAGAACAATCTGAAGCTGCACCCGATTCCCAGTGACACTGATCTGCTTTAATGCCAACTGCCAGCTGAGCAGCTCATGAGGAGGGAGGGAAGAGAAGCAAACCCAGCATGGAGAGAAACTAGTGTGTGTACAATCAGTGCTTCCCAGACCTTTTTTTGGAAAAAAAAAAGAAGATTCTTTGTGACAATATTTATCATTTATAAATAATCAGTCGCCACTTCAGTAAATTCCTCATCTGACGGACGGACTTCAACTCCTCCTTAGCAGCACCAACTCTCCACCTGCTGCAGGTTCTGGTTGGAGGGACCCAGTACTATAGTCACCACCTGCAGTCTAAGACTGTGGAGGTGGAGCCGGGCTGCCCACAAGTGGAGAGGCTCGAGACGGGTGATTCACATCAAGGAGTGCCGCAACAGCAGCATGACTACTCTGCCTGCAGGGAAGGACTGGAGTTACAGTGGGTACGGAAAGTATTCAGATCCCCTTAAATTTTTCACTCTTTGTTTCATTGCAGCCATTTGCTAAAATCAAAAAAGGTCATTTTATTTCTCATTAATGTACACTCAGCACCCCATCTTGACAGATAAAAACAGAAATTTAGAAATTTTTGCAAATTTATTAAAAAAGAAAAATTGAAATATCACATGGTCATAAGTATTCAGACCCTTTGCTGTGACACTCATATTTAACTCCCATGCTGTTCATTTCTTCTGATCCTCCTTGAGATGGTTCTACTCCTTCATTGGAGTCCAGCTGTGTTTAATTAAACTGATTGGACTTGATTAGGAAAGGCACACACCTGTCTATATAAGAGCTCACAGCGCTGTCAGAGCAAATGAGAATCATGAGGTGGAAGGAACTGCCCAAGGAGCTCAGAGACAGAATTGTGTCAAGGTTCTGGCCAAGGTTACAAAAGAATTTCTGCAGCACTCGAGGTTCCTAAGAGCACAGTGGCCTCCATAATCCTTAAATGGAAGAAGTTTGGGACCACCAGAACTCTTCCTAGACCTGGCCGTCCAGACAAACTGAGCAATCATGGGAGAAGAGCCTTGGTGAGAGAGGTAAAGAAGAACCCAAAGATTACTGTGGCTGAGCTCCAGAGATGCAGTAGGGAGATGGGAGAAAGCTCCACAAAGTCAACTATCACTGCAGCCCTCCACCAGTCGGGGCTTCAGAACAACTCTGTGACCATTGCTGACTGGCCCAGCCAGAGCCCTGACCTAAACACAACTGAACTGGAGAGACCTGAAAATGGCTGTTCACCCTCCAACCTGACGGAACTGGAGAGGATCTGCAAGTAAGCATGGCAGAGGATCCCCAAATCCAGGTGTGGAAAACTTGTTCCATCATTCCCAAGAAGACTCATGGCTGTACATGAATACTTATGACCATGTGATATTTCAGTTTTTCTTTTTTAATAAATTTGCAAAAATTTCCATGCCTGGGTTCTTTGTGTCAAGATGGGGTGCTGAGTGTACATTAATGAGAAATAAAATGAACTTTTTTGATTGTTTCATTGCAGCCATTTGTTAAAGAGTGAAAAATTTAAAGGGGTCTGTACCCACTGTAGCTGGTTAGCAGCTTCTGCTAAGGAGGAAATGCTTCGTTTACCCCTTAGCTTCATTTGATCTCGGATGATGGGGGGGGGAAAGACAAAAAATTGGAAGACCTGAGTGGCACATCCCAAAGACAGTCTACGATTGGGAAACACTAGTGTTTATAATAATCATATATAACCTCATTTACAGCACTGAATAACTGAGCCTACTGCTGCCAAGTGGACAGATAAAACAGCACTGTGTTTATGTGAGCTGATCTATCACGAGGCAGCTAATGAGCTTTTTTGATCATGTAACCAAAGATCACATCAGAGAGACTCAGCGATCCTGCAGGAGCTTCATGGAGATGGTCTGACAGTGAGCAGCTTCAGAGGGGCTGTAAAGATTCTGAGACTGAACCTGAGGTGCTTCCACGATATTGTACAGTAATGCCTGACTAATAATAATGTCACGTTCAGGTAACAACAACTGCAGGCATGGAAGTAAGAATGGAGTTTTCCATTTATGATCCAGCAGCTAAAGAAAAACTAAAGTATGAACCAAACCACGGGTCTGGAGCATCAATGCAGCGTTACAACAAACCTCTGTCATTTAAGCCTCCATCTTTGTGTTCAAAGGAAACAACGTTCAGAATAAAGTGCAGCTGAAGCAACATTTTCATAAAAACACAAAGAAGCAACAAAAACCTCGTCATCTGAGCGAGTCGTCACCACGGCATCAATCATCTTGCGGGGGTTGTTGACGCTGGAGACCGTCAGTTTACCCAGAGAGCCTGCGAACTGAACTGCAGATAAAACGTTTGTCAGTGTTGAACAGCCGCTTGAGCAGCGCGACGTGTGATGACATACCGTCGGTTCTATTTACCTGGTCTGTAGGTGTGTTCGACCTTGGCCACCTGTGGAGTGATGAGCTTGGTGGTGTGCTCCTTCTTGCTGCTGTCTCGTTCTCTCTCCTGGCGCTTCTCCATTTTTTCATAGTAGTTCTACAAACACACACAGCCAGTGACTTTCAACAAATACTGAAATTACACAAGTGCAAAACTCTAAATGTATTTATCGAGTTCTGATTTAACTCTACACGATACCACAACCACACACTTCAGACAATCTTGAAAGAATCCAGTCAGGATATTTCCCACAGTTCTCCTTTTCTCACGCCCACTCCTATCAGCTAACGGCCCGACTATAACACACGCTCATTTCAACAATCGCGACACTGATGTGGGGTTGCTACTTGACCCTTGTAGAACCAATAAAATAAATGAATAAAGGACAGATGTCTGGAGCAGACATGAAGGAAGCTAAAAGGGAAACTTTGTTAAAACTCAACCTGATAGTAGTAGTCATCCAGGTATGGGTCAGTGCTCTGCAGCTGCATCATCTGGATCTTTGTCACCCATTCCTTCTCTTTTTGAGTCATCAGGTTGCTGTAGGGGTCTCTGCTGCGCCGGTCCATTCCAGTCCTGCCGCGGTCCCTGCAGACGCATAACAAGACAATGATGGGGTGTCTGCTCAGCCAATGAAACAGCTGCATTTATGCATGTGTCCTTACCCTCCTCGGCTCTGCATGCGCTGGGTGAGCATGCGGCGGTGCTGTGGATGGAGGTGAGTCGTGTTGTGCCGGATGGGTGGCGCGTGATTAGGAGGCCCGTGGGGAGGCAGCGGGCCCATTCGGTGACCGTGTGGAGGAGGAGGGCCCCCGAAGAACGGTCTGAAACCTCCACCGCCTGGCATCAAAGGAGGAGCTGGACCGCCGCGGGGGAACCCGGCCACCTGCAGAGACAAACCAGAGAATCAGACCAGCGAGATGGAGAGGTAGCAGGTATGTCATCAATCACACTTAGAAGGTTAGCCTACACAATAGAATGATGACATGTATTTATAAGCACAAAGTTATTGGGAAAAACCCTCAACATAAATATAATCTAAAATAATGAGACTCAAGGCAAAACACATGCTGGCCAAATGAATTAAAACATCTAACCACCCCTCCTTCCTTTCACCTCTCTTCCTTAAGCCTTCCTGAGAAACAACACCTGACTAACCTGAACAGACTCTGTGTGTGTGTGTATGTGTGTTTGTGGGTGGTACTAACCTGAGAGTTGAGCAGCTGGGCCCGCTGAATCTGAGACAGAACAGGACCGACTCTGGGAGGGAACGGGCCGCGACACAGAGGAGAGTTCTGACAACAAAAACAAGCTGAGGTCAGCTCCCGGCCGATAACAAAAATGAAACAAGGTCAAATGATGAGGTCAACATGACTCATGTTTCTGAGGAAAATATTAAATTGGAGGTAACAGCTGGTCTGGCTCTGAACTTCTAAATCCAACTTATTCTACGATTTATACTTCACACACGAGCACAACTGAGCCACACAGTAGTCTCTGCGTTTTCCTGCTATTTTAGACAAAAATGTAAGGGTGAGTAAATTAAACCACTTAAAATTAGTGGTTAAAATATTTTTAATCACAGTGCTGGTGATGTTCTTTCAGTGCAAAACCAAAACCTCTTTGATGGGAACCAAAAAAAGAAATTTCATATGCAGAAATAAGAGCACCACTGAGCATCTGCCAATGCTCAGCAACAGGGAGGCATGGGGCCAAAGTGCTGTTAGAGTACAGTGAACAAGTGTGTGAAGTCTGATGGGTGTATCTCGAACAGTATGCATCTATGGTGTGAATTTGGACATCCGAGGTCACAAAGTTAAAGTTTCTGTGGAACAGCGATCGATCAAAGGCTCTTTCAGCCATCCTGTCTCTACCTGAACAAACAGCGAGTTATTATGTTAGCTAATCACTTTATTGTGATAATTTTGCTTTCATCATCATTGGAAGCCAAAATCATGACTGCAATTAAAACCCAGTTAATCACCCGGCCTTCCCCTGCAGCCTCCATCAGCTCAGTGCAACAACAACATGAAGCACCTGATACAGGCTCTGGCTGAGGTTACCTTCCAGTCAGTCACCACTCAGTCACCAGCCAATCAGCTGGTAGGAAACATAAACAGGAAGGATCAGGGCTAACTTATTACCTCACAGGAAAGGAGAAAAAGGAGCTGTCAAACATGAGTATGGTCTATGTCTGGAGGACACTGCAGCCAGCCAGAAAACTTTCAGAGGTCTTGTAAGGTCCATAACTCTAAAGGTTAAATCTGTTATGGGGATACCTACACAATATTAGCCAGGCAGGCAACACATACAACGCAAGAAAATCAGTGTGCAGACCCCATCTGCTGACTAATTCAGATGTGCACATAAAGCTGAGAGCCAGGCGGAGAGGAAAAACTCACAGCTATGTTGAGGAGGGTGTTGGGTGACAGACGCTCGGGGAAAGGAGCGGGGTATCTGTGCTGGACTGGGGCTCTCACATGAACCGCGGTGGGATGGTGGATCTACGCAAACACACATACAGAGGACAGGGTTAACAGACAAACCCTACTACATATAGCAGGGTTCCTACTGCAGTAATACTTCATAACTTTAAAAGCACATGGGAAATTTGACACATTTTAAGTCCTGTTATGGAACCAAAAGAAACACATGGACACAGATAACTGGGAGAGACCTTTATGTTCACTGAGTCACTAAAAACAGAAGACCTAAAAACCTTCAGTAAGCAAACACTGAACCTTTGAAGGAAGACTTCCTGTTACTGACCTGGTGATTCAGGGCGTGGCTCATCGGCTGTTTGGGTGGAGTCCCGATTGGCACTGCCCTGACTGGAGGGGAGCCAATCACGGGGGAAGAAGAGCGTGGAGGAGGAACTCTCTCCGACAGATCCTGTCCGTCATCATTCCTGCCCTGAGGAGGCCGTTTAGGATGGCCCACCTCCTTGATTATGGACATGAGGGGACTATCCTGAAGAGGAGAGAGATGAAAAAGATATAATAGCCAAAATTACAGAGAGTGTCAAATAAATAAATTATTTTTGGTGCATTTATTGGCACGTAAATGGACTTAACCATTTATTTATTTATGATTATTCCTCCACAGATTTAACCATTTCCAGAATAAAACCACTGCAGGAAACTTAGAAACACTCGGTGCCTCTATTTCTCAGGAGAGTACGCTTCAGATATCATACAAGAGAAGCAGCAGAATAATATAAAAAACATTTCCTTGCAATTAGGCGATAACTGTGTTAAAGCTGAAATTACAGAGCTGTGATGGCTTTATATAAAGAAAGAAAAAAAAGCATTTCAGACAGAAAGAGGCACTTCTGATGATGAGCTTCTCAGGCCTGATGAAACAAAGCGGGTGCCCCTCACCTCCATGTGTGTGACCAATCCTGGGGCGACGCTTACGGGGCCAAACCCATGCTGTTCTCCCAAATACTGTGAGAGTTCATCTATGAGAGAGAGAATTTAAATTCTAGGAAACATAAAAACTTCATACACATAGGACTTAAATAGATTCTGCTGCAGTGATCCGGTTAAACAGAGACAGGATGGTATGACACCACATCCAGGAAATCTTAAATCCACCTGGTCATTTTTCCTTGAAGTAAATTTCAGGAGTGTAATTCAATATAATGCATGAAAATACAAATTTTCAGCTGAAACAACAGGAAAGCATTTTCTCCGTCTCGTCACGCTGCAAACACGACATACGATACACAGAGAGAGTTAAAAACGCTGACCTGGCCCATCGGAGCGGCGCTTCTCCGCAGCAGGTGCTGCTGCTGCTGGTAGCTGAGCATGGACGAGGGAGGAAGGCCTGAAGCAGAACAGCAGGTTTCAGTTAAAGAGGGCAAACACACTGAACCACAAAGCAGAGTGAAACACAGTCTGCAGTGTTTTACTTTCACATGCATGTAAGATAAAATGCGACTTAAAGCTCAGAGACTGAACCGACACCAAGAATGCGGGATCATCATCAGTGGGATCCTAGTGTGGGAATGTCTTTGGGAAGCTGCCCCTGTTTCAGACACTTAGAAGAATTTATAGCAGGCAGCACTGAAGCTGCTGTGGGGGCCTGAGGTACAGCAGCAACTCTGCCAATAACACTAATAATGCCACTAACATCACCCACAGCAGGGTTAGAGACACAAGCTGTTCCCTTTCTGTGGTTCTGTTTAGGTTCTTGTCAAACGTTAAAAGAAACATGTCCTTGATAGCACCCACAACAAAGTGATCCCATGTAGGCCCAATTTACATGGAAAACTGTGGGCAACTTTGGAGTCTACCAGTATTATGTCAGGACTCCACCATCACGCTGAGTTTTAATAACTTCCTGCAAGCAGTCAGGACATCTGCTCTGAGCATCACAGCCACAAAATTATAATCAACCCTCTGAATGTACCCGTGGGTTGAAAAGCCAGTGTTTGCTTAAAAAAACATAAAAATAGTTCAAAGACTCTTTCTAGACAGAAGCTGTTTAAACAGGAATAAACAACAATTTTTTGACTTTTCAATGATCCTTGAATAAACCACAGCGCCAAAGTAAACAACCAAATCGAATATTTAAAATGTGACAATTCAGAGCCTTTCCAGACTCAGGTGGCACAGGGCACACTTCAGAAAAACTTTCTAATGATGCAGAGTGAACAATCTGTTTATCCTCACCTGAAGCAGGGAGTCCAGGGGGCAGCTGGTGCTGGGGGTGATGGGGGTGCTGGTGCGGTTGAGTGGGGTGCGGAATGGAGGAGGGCTGCGGGAGGACTCTGGACTGGTCAAGCCCACGCAGGGCAGACAGGCTGGTCCCGGAAGCCCCGGGCGATGGACCGGGTCTCTCAGCTGCTCCGACCCCAGCGATGGCCGGGTCGGCGTCCAGGATCAGTCTGGCCAGAGACTGAGCCAGTTCCCCTTCGCCCACTCGATCCTCCACATCTGAGGTGACAGGTTTACTGACTTTAAATCAAACCAGCCTCCATGTAATGTAATAAGGAATTATGAAGCAATATAAACTATCCCAAAAGGTGCAAAGGACCAGAAGACTGACCCGAGTCTCATCTAATGAAATCACCCACCTGATGGTGGCAGTTCAGAGGATGAAGCGGAAAAGCTGAGCGAAGCAAGGGATGATGGGGGAGGGGGATGGACTGCAGAAGAGGGGCGTCGGGTGGAGGACGAGTGGTCACTTCCACTTAAATCTGACTCTCCTCCCATCCCCCCCTCCTCCAAAGCCCAGCCCCGCCCCTAACCCCATCCCGCTCATCGAGCTCGGCGAGGCGCTTGTGCTCCTCCTGCCAGTCGTCATCTGGAACAGAAGAGGAGCATAAAATCTGTGCAGCCCAAAATCACACGTGAAAGGTCAAAGGGCTTCAAATAAAGAAACAGAATGGCCACAGGCGAGAAAAGTTGAGAGTTGGTGTTTCTCCTGTGACAGTCAGATCTGCGATCCTCCACTGGTTGTTACACAGAGCTTCATAGGTTCATTCTGCTTTTTAAATAAGAATCAGGGGGCCCATATAGATGTGATACAATCATCTCATTCATTTAAGTGGCCTCTCAGAAACTTGACTAATCAAAATATGTGAAGAAAAATAACAGAAATTCCAGTATATCAGGGGGATCTAAATCCCAGGAAGCACTGTGATACAGAAAGTGAGTTTATGTGGAGTGAAAAAGGTTTTAGTGCAGGCCCCTGGTTCATCCTCCATCTCACAGCTCCGACAGCAGGAAAATAAAACCTGTGAAACAGTGTTTGGAGCAGACCGCAGCCTGAGCTTTGACCTCACATCTTCATTTGAAAGTCTGGGCGCGTTTAACATGAAGATCCACTACTGGAACAGGAGATATTTGACAGGAAATGAGGAAAAGCAGAATAGCTCCCATATTACAACCTCACCTAGAGGAGACACCAGGCAGAAAAAAATAAAGATATTTTCACATGAGACCTACCGATGGCCCCTGCTCCAAAGGTGTCATCGTTGAATTGATCAATTTCATCTTCCTCTTCTATCAATCCCTCATCTTCCTCCTCCAGCATACAGTCTTCATCCAGGGACTGAAAGGACAGAGCAGAGTGAGGATGGTGGAAAGTTTAAATTCCCGGGGCATTGAACTGCTGGGACTCAGTGACCTCATGAAGGACAGTAATTTTATCAAATAAAGTCATATACACTATTTTTCAATCGTAGCTTCTACAAAAACATTAGATCTTTGTTAGGTTAACTGGTGATTCTAAATTGCCCATAGGTGTGAATGTGAGTGGTTGTCTGTCTCTCTGTGTTAGCCCTGCCACAGACTGGCGACCTGTACAG
>JAMQGT020013185.1:0-35347 GCA_024447675.2 Pterophyllum scalare | reverse complement strand
TTAAAACCTACAAATTACAAAACAAATTATATTAGTATATATATTTTTCTTACATCTTTTTCGTTGTTATACTCCTTTTCTTGATGACAAAATAAAGTTTAGATTAAAAGAACAACAAAAAACATTTAAAACCCAAATAACTTTTAGAAAAACTGAAGCTATAAAAAGGCAGACACAGACAATCACTCATTCTGGCTTGACCACAGTAGAGAAAACATCTTTATCATAGAGTCACAGAAGCTTGTTTCTTCTTTTCTAGTGTGCCGTGGCCTGAGGAAGACCGCTTTGGTCGAAACGTTGCCAGGCGGCACACTATACATTGGCCTTTTTGAATCAGAAAAAAATTTAAAAGTATTTTGTTTTTTAAATTTTATTTTCTTTCAACAGCAATTTTAGTTGGATTTAAGTTTTTTTGCATATGTGAAGTATATCTGATTTAATAAATAATAGATAGGAAAATCATAAAATTAACATAACAAAGGCGACCTGATAGAAAAATGGGGGGAGGGATGTGGCCCAAGGCTGGACCACGGTACGTTATGGGAGACGGCGCCCATTCTCCCATACACGTTACCAGCGTTCGGGTAGCGGGGGAACCGAGGGATGGACCGTGCACCTCCCGGCACCTTCTGGGGCCGGAGTCGCTCCCCTATCCCTAACCCCCTAACCCTAACCCTAACCCTAACCCTAACCCCTAACCCTAACCCTAACCCTAACCCCTAACCCTAACCCTAACCCTAACCCTAACCCTAACCCTAACCCTAACCCTAACCCTAACCCTAACCCTAACCCTAACCCTAACCCCTAACCCTAACCCTAACCCTAACCCTACCCTAACCCTAACCCTAACCCTAACCCTAACCCTAACCCTAACCCCTAACCCTAACCCTAACCCTAACCCTAACCCTAACCCTAACCCTAACCCTAACCCTACCCTAACCCCTAACCCTAACCCTAACCCTACCCTAACTGGCCTAACCCTAACTCAGCCAACCCTAACCCTAACCCTAACCAGCTAACCGGCTAACCCTAACCTCACCTAACCTGCTAACCCTAACCCTAACCCTAACCCTCAACCACCTAACCGACCTAACCCTAACCCCTAACCCTAACCCGTAACCCTACCCTAACCCTAACCCGCTGGACCCTAACCTCCTAACCCTAAGCCCTCCCGCTATACCATTAGCCCTAACCTGTCATGACCTACACTAACCCTGACCCTGACCCCAAACCCTAACCTTAACCATTAGCCTCAGCAATAGCCCTAACCCTAGCCATTAGCCCTAACCCTAACCATTAGCACTAACCCTAACCATTAGCCCTAAACCTAACCATGGACCCTAACCCTAACCATGGGCCCTAACCCTAACCATTATCCCTAACCTTAACACTAGCCCTGACCCCGGCCACTGGCCCTGGCTTTGACCTTGGCCCTGACTGGCCTGAAACTGAGTTGATGGCCATGGAGTGCCCCCTAGGGGTTAAAATCAATAACTTGACACTCCCTATGGCCCCTCAGTGATCATTAGTGAATAATTATTTATATATTGCCCTGTGGGGCCCGGCCTTGACACAGGGTGGCGCTGTCCTCGCTGGCCTTGAGGACCGGCTCCGGAGCGCCCCCTGGGCCTCCCAGATTGGCTGGGTTGGCCAGACACAGGACCCTGGGGTCAAAGGGTCTAATGGATAAAAGTTTTTATATTATACAAGGTGAAAAAAACAATGAAATAGGTGTGGATCATATATAAATCCCATCATGTTCTTACTCATGGTACAACTCCTTTGTAGAGCATGATGGGAAACATGTAAAACAGGTGGGCGTCCACTCACCAGCATTTCCTGGTACAGGAAACGTGCTGGTTGGAGCTCATTTGCATATCCCGGTACAGGGGCATGCTGGGTAAAAACAAACAACCGTGAGTGTAACCAGCAAGCGGCCCATAGGGGTGGCGAGGCTAAAAATGGGAAATTCCAACCGGAGGAAGCAGCCAGCAGAGGGCGTGCGTGGGGACATCGAAGACTTCGATAGAGTGAGTACATTACACACAGGGGATTAGATTAGAGCTCTTCTCGGGGTCGTGCGGTGTATGGTGTCACGAGAAGTTGCTGAGGGTGGCAGAGCAGAGTAGGGGGCGCTAGAGATTTCCTGGGATGATAGCAGTTCGCTGCTACTAGTCCTGGGTCTTCTCGTTTCCTGGTGGGTGGCCCTGGAAGGCAGCGGCTTGCCGCAGCCGGCCCTGGGCACCCCGCTGGGAGGCTCCCATGGGGTCTTAGCTTCCCGGCCCTCGTCTCGGCCCGGGCTGGTGGGGATGCCAGGGGGTTCCGGGTGTCGGCTACCTACGGGTGCCGCCGCTTGGTCCTCCCGATCCCGATGGGGGCTCTGGAAGGCAGCGGCTCGCCGCGGCTGGTCCTGAGACCCCCTGGGAGGCTCCCTGGGTCTGATCGCTGCTGGCCTGGGCGATCATACCGACTGGCCTGGACTGGGACTTGCCGGAGGGGGCCAGAGATTTCCCTGGGGGATGGCAGCTCACTGCGGCCATTCCTGGGTCTTCTCGTTCCCTATGGGGGTACCTAGTTACCCCCCCTGGGAGGCTCCCGTGAGGCCTGGACTTTCCGACCTTAGCTTCGGCTGGGGCTGGTGGGGATGCCAGGGGGTTCCGGGTGTCGTCTACCTACGGGTGCCGCCACTTGGTCCTCCCGATCCCGATGGGGGCTCTGGAAGGCAGCGGCTAGCCGCGGCTGGTCCTGAGACCCCCTGGGAGGCTCCCTGGGTCTGATCGTTGCTAACGACCAGACCAGCCAGCCCTTACGGGTCGTGAGGGGCCAGGGATTTCCCTGGGGGGCAACAGCTTGCTGTTGCTTTCCCGGGGTCTTCCCGATTCCCGTTGGGGCTCCTGGAAGGCAGCGGCTCGCCGCGGCTGGTCCTGGAGACCCCTGTGGAAGGCTCCTTTGAGGTCCAGACTTCCCGGTGGGGGTTCGAGCCTGCACCAGAAGGTACGCCAGAGGGTTCCACGAGGGTCAGGCTGACCCATCGGTCCCCTCGTTCCCATGGGATCTCTGGAAGGCAGCGGCTCGCCGCGGCTGGTCCTTGGATCCCCCTGGGAGGCGTCCTAGGTCTGCGGAGCTCAGATCGGGTTGCAGGACTTCCCCAGGCTCAGACCTTGGCTGGGGGGTATGCCAGAGGGTTCCGGGTGGCGGCTATCGACGGGTACCGCCACTGGGTCCCCTCGTTCCCGATGGGTCCCCTGGAAGGCAGCGGCTCGCCGCGGCTGGTCCTGGGATCGCCCCGGGAGGCTCCCTTCTGGCTGGGGCTGGGGCTGGGCGCCAGAGGGTCCCGTGGCGGAAGCGGATGACCGCAACCGTCTCTGGGATTCCTCGTTCCCCAGTATGGGAGTGAGGCTCCTGGGTACAGCGGCTCTGCCGTGCTTGGCCCAGGTTCCTCCTCCTCGGGGGGTGCCTGGAACCTGGGTCCTGTTCTGGGCGCCCCAGACTCTCATTGGCTCCGCAGGGGCAGGCCCCTTGAAGAAGGAAGATTGAGGACAGAGATCATCCATCCGCTGCAGGCCTTGTTCTGGGCAGACCGGGGTAACCTAACGGTGCTAACAACCGGTCTGATAACCTGGTCAAGGGGTGAGTAGGCGGCCCCCCATGGCCCGACTCTAGGGCAATGCACTGTGGGTGTGGTGGTCCAGGGCTTCAGGACCTTGATCGTTGCCCAGTCTTCTACGAGGGTTAGCCTCACTCATGCATCAGTCCATTTGCACCACACACGATGACAATTGGTCTCTCTTCCCACAAAACCCTAATTGGACTCCTTTAAATTGTCACCTCTTCCCCTAAATTTCATCCCCTAGCCCAGCTTAGGTGGCTAGGCCGAGGATGCACCGGGACCTAGGCCCTCATATGCCAAGATCTGGCTTCCACAACCGCAGATTGAACTCCATCCCCTAGCCCAGCTTAGGTGGCTAGGCCGAGGATGCACCGGGACCTAGGCTCTCACTGAGGTGAGGACTAGCCTCAATAAAAGATAGATTCCTATCCCATCCCACATACGCCTGAATTTGGCTTCCACTAACTCTGATTGAGCTCCTTTAAATTGACACCCTTTCCCCCAAATTCCATCCCCTAGCCCAGCTTAGGTGGCTAGGCCGAGGATGCACCGGGACCTAGGCTTCCACCAGTCATGGTTTCATGACAAACACCAGACCAGGGACACCTAAAAAACAAAAAGACAGTTTGAATTCAAGGTTAATAATATTAATACTTACCTGATAGCTCCATCAGTCATGTTTTCATGACAAACACCAGATCAAGGACACCTAAAAAACAAAAAGACAGCATCATTAAAATGAACACGAGAAAAATAAAATTAATACTTACCTTATAATTCCACCAGTCATGTTTGCATGACAAACACCAGATCAAGGACACCTAAAAAACAAAAAGACAGTTTCATGGAATAGATTCAATGATGATAAAATCAAAATCAATACTTACCTGATAAATATCTTGGATCCAAGTCAAAACTATAACCCAGAAATAAAAGAACACAAAAGAATTTAATTATATGAGGGAAACTCCCTCTAACCACTAAAATGATAAACCAGCATGGTAAGACCATCAAATCCGAACGCAAACCCTAATAACCTAGGATACCTAAAAAAATAAAAGGTTTATAGGAATATTCAAGAGCAACAAAATAGCTGAACTTTAATGACCCACTAAAAATCCCTGATTGGGCAGGAGACACACACCGGGTCTTGATCACGCCCGGCTGGGCCTCCCTTGGGTGAAGGTGTCTAGTGATAATGGCCGAAACACCTCATGATCCCAGGGTCCACTACTGATGATGTGTCTCCAAATCTATTAATTAACTTATTAAATGATGACAGAAACAGATCATTAACTAACTTTCAAAAGAAGAAAAGAAAACCATAAAAAAAGGGGGTGGTAAACCCTCACTATTAAACAAAGGAAATAAAATAGGGGTGGAGAAATTAAGGTGGACATAGTCGTGAACGGGGTTCAGCTAGTGACGTGCGACGGCCCGTGCATGCCGCTGACTCTCCATTCAACTGCCGAGTCGACGGACGAGGTGGGGAGAGTCTTTGTGATTATTTTTTCAAAACCTAACCTAGCCAGTGCCTTTCGGACTACGCGTTCCCCAGAGATCACGAGTCCCCTGAACCTTCTCCCAACCCTACTTAAAATAATACAAGGATACCCACAAAAAGAGTTTATACTGAGTAACTAGATATAACCCATGAAGGGATAAACATAATAAAGCTCCTGGGAGACAGAAAGCTTATGATAATTACGAACCAAAAACCGACTCCCAATCTAAACTAACACACAGATATCTGAAATACAGAGGCCCTTGCCCGGTACCTGTACTGGTTGATCTGGTTGTCTCAGGGCCTCCTGGGGACCATACAGTCAGGATGGTCCGGTGTATAGGCGCACTTTAACCCGAGGGGATATTGACCATCCCCACAAAATCTAGAATATAGAACCGACGACCCTTGCTCAGTGTCCGTACTGGCTGTTCTGGTTGTCTCAGGGTCTCCTGGGGGCCATACGGTCAGGGTGGTCCTGGGTATAGGGTACCCACTAAACCCGTATAGATATGGGTTATCATACAAAATAAAAACCGACGATTCTTGCTCAGTGTCTGTGCTGGCTAATCTGGTTGTCTCAGGGTCTCCTGGGGACCGGGTGACCAGAATAGACCTGGGTATAAATGTAGTTTAACCAGGGCTGATATTCGATCAGGCCCACATTAATTAGAAGAATAACAACATGCCCCCCTCTCCCATAATAAGAGGTTTCCAATTAACACATACAATTCTAAAAATAAAAAATAAAAAAAAAAATAAAATAGGACTCTTCCTTCTCAGGTTCTCCTTCCCCTTTTCCCTCAGGCGTCTGAGGGAGCAGGGAGAGGTAGAGCGACAGCCCGGTCCGGCAGGGGTGTGTGTTACCCAGAAAGGGTACCTCACCCTGAGCTCTGCCTCCCCTACAAAAACCTTTTTTTGGACATTTTTTCCTGCCCCTGAGAGGAATCACTACCTGCACCAATAGCGACCCTGAGGCGAATTAGATTGGGATAATCCTCCTGCCTTGCTGTGATGTGATAATGTTAAAAAACAAACAAACAAAAAAAAAAACACTACCATCATTAAATTTACTGTGACATAACAGATGTCCCTCATAGAAGTTTTCCAGCTTTTTCTAGTGAGGCTAAGGTATAAGAACAATGTGTAATCCCTCCAGTGTGGCATGCAGTACCCTGGGATATCCTATCAGTTGGCTGTGCCTAGAAAATAACTGGGGGAGGCATCTATAGGTATATATTTTGTAATATTGTGTTATAGTGTTTATACTTATTTGTTTTTATGTAAGCACCAAGTACTGCAGCAATTTCCTAATGTTGTTAACCTGTTCACCCATATGGCAATAAAACCTTCTGATTCGGATTCGGATTCGGATCCGGGAGGGATCTTATCTGAAGTTTGAACCACTTCAGCTGGCTCCATTAGACATTGGGATCAGAAGTCCTTATCCTCTAACAATGGCCCATCAACCATACAAACCCATTGCTCACCAGAAACTCAAAAGAAATCAAATGAATCCCACTCATTTTAAATCACTTGGACCTTTCTCTTTTATACAACACTAAGCAACTCCGTTGCACAGTGTTTAGAGAACATGAAACAGGCACAAATATAGTCAGTAAACTAAAGTTTGATCACTAGCTGGCTAAGCCTTCATTGCATGCTATTCTTCTTATCTTTCCCTTCATCTTCTCAACAAAATGATGTGAATCACACAAAGTTGAATACACAGGTTTCCTTTTTGTACAGTATATCCTGCCTCAGTCAGTACTTTCGGTAGTTTGTGGATAGGCACCAAGGTTATTATTGCTAATGAAAATGAATGAAATAATAAAAACTGTAAGTGAAAAAGCATTTCAGTTAACTGAAATAAATAACAATGATGATTAAAAGGAAAAAATGATAACTGACTAAAACTATATTGTGGGTTTACAAAACTAACTGAAAAAAAATGAAATTATAGATAAAATTACATGAATGTTTTTGTTACTTTATTTAAAAGCTTTGTGCATTCATATGAAATCATTTTTTTCCCCTCTAGCAGTTTTAAGTGGCAGTGCCATCCAGCGGGTGATGGCAGCACTCTGCCAAGAAAGTAGCATAGCAGAGTCCCATATAGAATTTCTTTGAGTTCGATAGCACAGATTTTAGATTTGGATGATGAAAAAAATATGTGGAACCTTTCTCAAGCAGAAAAACCATCATCAAAGTCAATGTTCTCGCTTTCTAGTCTCTGTCAGTACTCTAGCTGCAGCATTTTGAATCAGCTGAAGGTTTTAGGACAGCGTGATAATAATAAATTACAATAGTCCAGCCTAGAAGTAATAAATTCATGAATTAGCTTTTCAGCATCATTCTGAGAAAGGGTGTTTCTAATTTTAGAAATATTGCGCAACTGCAAAAAAGCTGTTCTACACTATGTGCATTTAAGGACATTTCCTGGTCGAAAATGATTTCAAGATTTCTCACAGTGTTACTGGAGGCCAAGGTAATGCCATCCAGAGTAAGTATCTGGTTTGACACCATGTTTCTAAGATTTGTGGGGCCGAGTACAAGAACTTCAGTTTTATCTGAATTTAGAAGCAGGAAATTAGAGGTCATCCAGGCCTTTATGTCTTTATGACATCTCTGCAGTTTAACTTATTGATGTGTGTCATCTGGTTTCGTGAATAAATAAAGCTGAGTATCATCTGCATAACAATAAAAATGTATTCAATGCTTTCTAATTATACTGCCTAAGGGAAGTATGTATAATGTAAATAAAATTGGTCCTAGCTCAGAACCCTGTAGAACTCCATAATTAACCTTAGTGTGTGAAGAAGACTCCCCATTTACACAAACAAATTGGAGTCTATTAGATAAATTTGATTCAAACCACTGCAGTGCAGTACCTTTAATACCTATGGCATGCTCTAATCCAGGGATCCTCAAATCCAGGCCTCGAGGTCCAGTGTCCTGCATGTTTTAGATGTGTCCCTCATCAACACACCTGAATTAAGTGGCTGAATTACCTCCTCAATGCAGTCAAGTTCTCCAGAGTCCTGCTAATGGCTTCTATATTTGACTCAGGTGTTTTGAAGCAGAGACACATCTAAAACCTGCAGGACACCGAACCTCGATGCCTGGATCTGAGAATCCCTGCTCTAATCTCTGTAATAAAATGTTATGTTCAACAGTATCAAAGCTGCACTGAGGTCCAACAGGACAAGCACAGAGAGGAGTCCACTGTCAGAGGCTGTAAGAAGATCATTTGTAACCTTCACTAATGCTGTTTCTGTACTGTGATGAATTCTGAAACCTGACTGAAACTCTTCAAATAAACCGTTCCTCTGCAGATGATCAGTTAGTTGTTTTACAACTACTCTTTCAAGAATTTTGGAGAGAAAAGGAAGGTTGGAGATTGGTCTATAATTAACTAAGGCAGCTGGGTCAGTGATGGCTTTTTAAGTACCGTTTTAACCCTTTAACTCCGGGCGATTGCCACTGAAGCACCAGTTTCCTGCCTTTAGAAACCGTGAACAGCTTATTAAGACCTAGCTTATCCCTGATGAGTCAGTTGATCAAAGGAATTTTGATTAAAAAATAAATAAATTTGAAGCCATATAGAATGCCTCACTCCTTGAGCAAATAGACCATGCAGCCTCACAGTTTTATGGCATCCATAGTTCTCAACTTCTTGACTGCTGAGAAGCATATTTTAGCACTGACTTATAGTCAGTCCTATCCTCATCTTCAGATTCACTGTTAGACTGTGTCTTAACGGTGCTGTTTTAGCTTACCTGATTTAGCAGGTGGTCCATGGTTAAAGCCTTCACTGCAGGGCCTGGGTTTGAGTCTGCCCCAGACCATTTCTTGTGTCTCATGCTCTCCCTGCTTTCACTGTTCTATCCAGGGAAGACAAAAAGCCTCATTTTCTAAAAACTCTTCCTCTCCATCATCTTCCAAATCTTTCATCCTTCATTTCTAATGCATATATTGATGCACATATCACATACACTTTAACTCTAGACTGTAACTACATCTGATGTTGGCAATAAGTCACCTTCACCTCCATCTATTATCTCTATCTCTATTATATATCTATTAACAAAAAAAAACCCAACAACAATAACAAAAAGCAAAACAAAACAAAAAAACAGGATTAAATATTAAGTCAACTAACTCATTACCTCACTGCACCCTGGTTGGACTTAAACAGCACAGTTTGCTTTTTTGTTGATCTTTTATTTTTCAGACTGAGTCACTGTAACCTCTCAGAAAGAAGCTATGAAGCTCTGTCCTCAGTTCTCAGCTCCCAGTCCTCTAGTCTAAAAGAGATGGACCTGAGTAACAACAACCTGCAGGACTCAGAAGTAAAGCTTCTGTCTGCTGTGGTGCAGAGTCCACACTCTAAACTGGAAACTCTGAGGTCAGATCAAGTGATATTTGTTCTGTTTTTATTTTTTATTTGTTTGTTTGTTTGTTTGTTTTTTCAAAATTAACCAGTTAAAGATTTTGGGCATTAAAGGTTACTGTCGTTGTAACCTTGTAAGGAATCAAGGATGCCTTTAAAGATAAATAAAGATAAATAAACAGACTTAAATATTGGTAAATCAACTAACTTTCCACACCACTGAACATTGATTGGACTTAAACAGCAGTGTTTGTTGTGTTGCTCATCTTTTATTTTTCAGACTGAGTCACTGTAACCTCTCAGAGAGAAGCTATGAAGCTCTGTCCTCACTTCTCAGCTCCCAGTCCTCTAGTCTGAGAGAGCTGGACCTGAGTAAAAACAACCTGCAGGATGCAGGCGTGAGGCTTCTGTCTGCTGCGGTGAAGAGTCCAAATTGTACACTGGAAACTCTCAGGTCAGGATTCAGACTTTCCACCAATTCATATTATTGTAAAAATAGCTAACTTTTATAGAATTATCAAGAGACCTTTTTAATTTTCCTTTTGGTTGATTATTAGACTCTAAATTAATGTCTAAAGAACTTTTATAATCACTATTTGTTAAAGGACAATTCATTCATGCACTGGTCAATTAGATATTTAGGGCTATTTGCATTCATAACATACTAATTTCCTTTTATAATGGTAGAATAATGTTTAAATTACATGTTTAGGTGTCTGTTAGATATTAACAAAAATGATTGCATTTATAATAACTCGTGATCTATATATTGTATTTAAATGTAAAATTTCAGGAAACTTGTGATAGAAATGTCTTAATATAAATAATAATTGTAGGAGGTTATTGGTGATATTGGTTCACTGTTTGTTTTTTTATTGTAATGAAAAATCTGGAATTTTACAGTTCATATTTTAAAGGCTGATTTAGCAAAATTAGATTTTCATCTGCAGTGCTTCCATTCAAGCCTTCCAGGTTCATTTCACTCTGTATTCAGAGTATTTTATAGAACTGTTTGCTCATTGTCAGATTCTGAGTTATACAGTATTTTATTCCTAAAGAAAAATAAAGAAATAAATAATCAGATGGACTGTTTCTGGTTGGAAAACATGAAATAAGAATTTTGACTCTGAATTTATCCAGTAATCAGATTTCTGTTGATTGGTGGCTGTCAATTATTTGTTAAAAGTGTTGCAGCCTTGCTGCATATGCCTCAATATTGTAGCATCATCATTTAGAAGACCTCTATAATGTATAGTTTTATGTGTTTTTACTATTATATAAAAAGTTAGGGCTGTTTACTACTGGGCACTGATAGAAGAACACAGGAATAACACAGGTTTCTTTCAGCTCTGTATCCAGCGTGGCAAAGAGTCTTAGCTCTGTTCAGCCCTGTATTCCTATTTCTGTTAATTTAGCTCTATATATTAATAACTTTGTGAATATGTTCAAAAAAAACATTTTTACCATCTCATAAAAACTGTCACCACAGTGGTGACCTGGTTAGCACTGATAATAAGTTTTAATAGTAAAAATTAGACTGTCTATTAGCTGTTGTATATTAATGTGCAAACTGACTCCAAGGGCACATGTGTAAATAAATGAAGTGATATCAGTCATCTGTAGGTTTTTGTTTTTAACCTGTCAGAGGGCAGTGATCCATGGTCTAACTGGACTAACAGCCCTCTGTTTAATCACATTAATCAGTTCTGTGAAGTCTGAGGATCATAAAGTTATGTGATAACAGCTGGACTGAGTTTACAGACAACATTTTAATGATCATTTAAAGTGCTGTAGGCTGCAGCCATTGTTCTAACACTGTATAAATGGAACAGGGCTTGGTGCTGCTACTAACAGTGCTAGCTGCTAAAATCAAACTGTCTGACTCCAGCTTGTTGTTCTGATGAACCCCTGTTGCAGCTGATTCAGACTCTCCTCCACACAGTCCTCATTTATAAAGTGCTCTACAAACCCAAACATTATGAATAATATTTGCATTTTTCCATTTCAGTGCAGCTGGCCAACAATGAAGAACCACTTACTTACTGCTTCACTGAGAGTGAAGTGGATAGTGTATCCTTGGTTCTTACATAAACTCATTGCTGCAGCCAGGAGCCGTACAAAAGTGACACCCTTAGGCTGCTTTTTAATTAGAGTTTCCTTGTTTTCCACTGAATTATATGCTCTGTTAATACAGTTTAACACCACTGTTTTTATTACATTTTTGTCTTTGTGTTCTTCATTTTTCAGGCTCAGTGGCTGTTTCCTGTCAGAGAGGAGCTGTGATGCTCTGTCCTCAGTTCTCAGCTCACAGTCCTCTAATCTGAGAGAACTGGACCTGAGTAACAACAACCTGCAGAGATTCAGGAGTGAAGCTTCTGTCTGCTGGACTGCTGAGTCCTCAATGTAAACTGGAAACTCTTAGGTTGGATTAAAGGATATTTTATTTTCATCAAATGAAATAATTAACCAAGTACAAAATTTGGCTACTAAAAGTCAGCTTCATCCATTTCTTGTTGTGTTTTAGGATTTTTTATTATTTGTAATTCCAAGTTAAAACTGTCAAATTTCTGAGTTTTCAAAAATGAAATAAGGATTCCAGTCAGCCCAGAATCAATATTAAAAATTGCTAAATCTAACAACTCATCACTGGACCATGAATGCACTTTGATGCTTTTAATGAATTTATTTTTTGTTATTGCATTCTTTATTTTTCAGACTGAGTGTCTGTAACCTCTTAGAGAGAAGCTGTGAAGCTCTATCCTCAGTTCTGAGCTCTCAGTCTTCTAGTCTGAGAGAGCTGGACCTGAGTGATAATGACCTGCAGGATTCAGGAGTGAAGCTTCTTTCTGCTGGAGTGGAGAGTCCACATTGTGCACTGGAAACTCTCAGGTCAGGATTTGCACAAACAGCTAATGCTTAAAGAATTGTCAGGTACCTTTTATTTATCTTTGGGTGGATTATTAGACTCCAAATTACTATCTATAATGATTTTCATAACACTGCAGAAATCTTTGAGTCATTTTTGATCAGTTTATGTCCTTTAATGTTTGCATTAAGTAGGGCTCAACAATTCCTTGTTATGCTCACTGTGCTGATGATTTCAGGTGTTATTCTTATTCTTTACTTCAGCTATTAGCTCCCTAGAACAGATCAACCACAGTATGCTAGCGGGTGCTGCCAGTTAGCCTAGTGATCATCTGGTGTGCAGTAATGCGCAGCAAGCGCAAAAAGCCTTTACTGAGCTGGTAAGCTCAGGTGGAGCCAAAGGAAATATTTTTCTAGCAAAGAAGCAGTGCTTATTCCGGTAATCACCGTTAAACCTTTACTGGGAAACATCTGAGGTCTTTCCTCACCCACCAGATCAGCAAGTGAAGGAAAGAGAACTTTGTAGCTGGTCAATCCACTGCTGTTTTTCACGCAGCAAAAAACTGCAGTACAGAAGTTAAAATATGCAGATGAATTTTTAGTACAAAAGAAATATTGTCGATTTACTTGATTAACGTGAATAAAATAGATACTTCATCACTAAAAATTCATAGTTGCAGTGGCTCCATTAAAGATAAATATAATACTGGTTTCTTTCCTGTGATTATGAAAAACTTACTGTTACTTTATGAAACTAACTTTAATTGAATAGATGGATAAATGAGGGTCATTGTGAAAAAAGGAAAAACAAAGACAAAGTGTCGACAGATGGATTGCTGTTTGTGTGTGTCTGCAGTCTTTCACACTGTCTGATCACAGAGGAAGGCTGTACGTCTCTGGCCTCAGCTCTGACTTCCAACCCCTTCCATCTGAGAGAGCTGGACCTGAGTTACAATCATCCAGGAGACTCAGGAATGAAGCTGCTGTCGGCTGGACTGAAAGATCCACGCTGGAGACTGGACACTCTCAGGTATGGAGAGAATGCTCTGAGGAGGAAGAGCTGGAAACCTTTGCTGTGTCCTTCACTCACTTCCTGTTTGTTTCATGCACATGTGATGCGAACAATCACACATACAGGAACAATTTTCCTTTGCTCACATCAAAAACAGCCTTGGAACTGAACAATAAGGGATATTAATATAGAGGGTCTCCAATGAGAACTTCTCCAGGAACAAGTTGTATATATCTCTGTATATTAAACAGTGCAGGATTTTGGGAAAATAACTGTTTCCTTTTGAGCCAGTTCAGATTAGATGAATCTGTGTACAGAGAGTCCGAGGACATATGTAGCCTATCTTCCTACAAACTGGAAGCAGGGATACTGTTAGCCTAGCTTAATCCAAAGAAGAACAAACTGAAGCAAAGATTAAAGTTTTCTAATCAGCGCTCTGGTGAAAGCTGACAGCTACAGGGAGATGTTTTAATTTAAATGCAGCAAACCTGCACAAATGCATTTCTGTACTGAGACAATGATCACAGTGTGCTTTGAAAAGCCAATACACACTATAAAATAATGGAAGTGACAACAGTGCAATAAATCAATGCATTTAGAGAGAGATGACCCAGGTGCAGATACAGGTGGGAAGTGAAAAAAATGAGGATTTTATTGGGCCAAATGCAAAGGTCCAAAATGAGGAAACACAAAGTCCATTAAAGAGAAACCCAAAGCAGACACAGGAAAAGAGGACAGCATATCAATTGGGAGCTACCTGCAAACCATAGACAGGTGGGAGCAAACCACAGGTGCAGACATTTAGAGAGCATTTCTTGATGGCGTTGCTGCTGTTGCTTATTCTCGGATTAAGGATTACACACTTGGGATTTGAGGTTGGATATTGACCCACAGCCTATATTGACCCACAGCCTATATAGGCCCGCTCTGGTACCCTTACTTGTTTCTGGAAGCTTCTGGCCAGGCCTGTTGCTAGGCTCTGAAACATTAGGGGCAGAGCCCAGCCCTAAAATCTTCTTGATTTTCATTCGATAAAAGAGCTGTTCTTAAAGGGTTTTCCTATATTTGATGGGATGCATTTGATCCACACACTGAGCTCCACAGTGGAAGTTGTCCTTCTTTGTGAGATTATTCTGCATGATGTAATCAGCAGATTTCAAACTACTAGGAGGAGTATTAGGGCCACATTGAGAAAGAACAAGTGCGCATTTTGAGAATAAAGTCAAAATTTGAAGAAAAAGTCAGAATGTGGAGATCAAAGTTGTCAGTCAAACAACTGCCACATCTGCTATGCCCTCTCCAAACTGTCTCGCATAGATGAGTTGGTGAAACTATGCTTTAAAATCGATTTTAGTAGCAAGGGATTTTTTTTTCTCTTTTTGTACAAAAACACGATGCACGATACAGAAAGCTGCCACTGCTCAGACAGAAAAAACACACAAACTGGCACAGATGCAAGAATATGGATGGTTTTGTCTTCATGCAATACAAAGAGGATATGTAGAATCACAAGACACAAGAAGACAGCTGATCAACTTGTTTCATCTACCCGTGGCATTTTGTAGAGGGTGTGGCAGCTGTGGCTGTTTGTTTGACCTGAAGTAATGACTTCAATAGCAAAATTTTGACTTTATTCTCAACAGTTTAATTTTTTTTCTCAATGTGGCCCTAACAATCATTCGAATCAAACCAATTGTCCATTTTGAGTTAATTTCCAGCTTTTTGCAGTTTTTATAAAATAAAAATTAGAACTTATAAAAATATAAAGAAAATAAAACAGAATGTATAAAAATACATAGATTGCAAAAAATAAAATAAGTATATACATACAATAATGAAGATGAAAAGTATTGCACTTGGTGAATGAATGTTGCACTAGTGGATGAATATTGGATATTGCACATTATAGGGGTGATAGATATTGTTCAGTATGAATATTAAAATATTGCACAGAGATGTGGGTATTGCACAGTTGCAGTGGGTGAGTGTGTGAGTTCAGGGTGGTGATTGCTCTGGTGAAGCAACTGTTCTTGAGTCTGTTTGTTCTGGCTTTGATGCACCTGTAGCGCCTGCCAGAGGGCAGCAGGTCAAACAGTTCAAAGTCAGGGTGTGAGCTGTCCTTGATGATGTTTCTGGCTCTGCTGAGGCAGCGGGAGGTGTAGATGTCCATCAGGGAGGGGAGAGGGCAGCCAACGATTCTTCGTGCTGTCTTGACTACCCTCTGAAGACTCACCCTGTCTGCCTCAGTGCAGCTACCGTACCATACTGTGATACAGTACATCAGTAGGCTCTCAATGGATGAGCGGTAGAAGGTCAGCAGCAGGTTTGAGTCAAAGTTTCTTCCTGAGGACCCTCAGGAAGTGAAGTTGCTGCTGAGCCTTCTTGATAACAGCTGTGATGTTATCTGACCAAGAGAGATCAGCAGAGATGAGGACACCAAGAAACCTGAAGGTGTGGACCCTCTCCACACACTCGCCATTGATGTAGAGGGGGGCTGGGTCAGTCCTGTGCTTCCTGAAGTCGATGATGATTTCTTTGGTTTTCATGGTGTTCAGTGCAGGTTGTTCTCTAAAGACCAGGCTTTCAACTTTAGGACCTCCTCTCTGTAGGCTGCCTCATCTCCCCTTGAGATGAATCCAACCACCACAAATTTGACGATAAGGTTGTTATTGTGGGCCGGACTGCAGTCATAGGTGTAGAGACAGTATAGGAGGGGGCTCAGCACATAACCCTGTGGGGAGCCAGTGCTCAGTGTGTGGGTGGAGGAGACATGAGCACCAAGTCTCACAGTGTGGGGCCAGTTGGTTAAGAAGTCCTTTATCCAGGAACATGTGAGAGGGGGGAGGCCCAGGGTGTGCAGTTCGGTGGTGAGAATATCTGGGATGATGCTGATCTGAAAACAGTTCAATAATTCAGTCATCCCTTGTGGTGCTCACAAATTGGTTATGCAGCCAATCAAGAACAAAAACACATAGAAAGCAGAGACACAGACACTCAGAGGAAGACATGAAATGACCTCTGACCCCCCTCCTCTTTCAGGGTGGAGCCTGCTGGAGTCCAATGGTTGAGCCCAGGTCTGAGGAAGTGTAAGTGTGTTTTTAATGTGATTGATGAAAACAAAGCAGCACACATTCAACCATCTTCAAACTGTCACATCACTCATTCACATCTCTGATGTCAGGAGTCATCATCAAAGTGTCAATCAACGAACAGATGATGGATCAATAACTGCAGCTGGATTGTATTTGTTCTCTCCATCAGATTCCTGTCAACTCACAATCGACACAAACACAGTGAACACAAAACTCAAACTGTCTGACAACAACAGGAAGGTGACACATGTGGAGGAGGTTCAGTCATATCCTGATCATCCAGATAGATTTAATGTTCTTCAACTGCTGTGTAGAGATGGTCTGACTGGTCGCTGTTACTGGGAGGTCGAGTGGAGAGGATTCGTTTCTATATCAGTGAGTTACAGAAGCATCAGCAGGAAAAGAGGTGGTGCCTGTTTGTTTGGATACAGTGGTCAGTCCTGGTGTCTGAACTGCTCTGATGATGGTCCTCATTCTATCTGGCACAGTAACTTACATGCATCCATCTCCTCCTCCTCCTCCTCCTCTGTCTCTAACAGAGTAGCAGTGTATGTGGACTGTCCTGCTGGCACTCTGTCCTTCTACAGAGTCTCCTCTGACACTCTGATCCACCTCCACACCTTCAACACCACATTCACTGAACCTCTTTATCCTGGATTTAGACTCTGGTCTCAAGGTTCCTCAGTGTCTCTGTGCTGAGCTGAGTGTAAAGAATCAGAATCAATTTACTGTCATTACATGTCAAACACATAACAAAATGGAGTTCCAGAAAACCCATCCAAAAGACAAACAAACATGGGAGATAAGTGTTCTGCAACCTTGCTGCCATCAGAGGCGCTGCAATTTAAAAAGATGGAAACAAAGCAAACACAGTGGGGTAGGTGAGGAGAAAAAAAATCTCATGTTGTGCTCTGATGGGGCATAATATGATATTAGAAAAACCTTCGCATAGCATCGTATGGGCACACTGCATAGGAGTGCTAGGGTAGGGAGGCGGGTGGAGGAAGGGAGCCGATGGAGGTGAGTGGGTTACAGTGGAGCTGACCCAGCTCTCCCTCGACTAAATAGTCCTGATAAAGGTGGAATATTCATCAACCAATGGTCGCGAAGAGTACCAGTTCACACAGATCACAAGACTGATGGTGCCGGGGAAGAGCATCTGTTTACATAACTTCCAGGAGAGATTGAGATTCCCAGCTATCCAAGGCCAGGCACGGGAGCCAAATTCCAGATTATGCAATTGTTTAGGTACAGGCAGTGGCTGATAATTTACTGACTGCCTTAAGTCTTACTGAAACCTCTCAATGGTGAATTCCAATCAGCCGGATTCTCTTGGTACTTCTTTGCCTCGTAGAACAGACACTTCTCCAAGATTAAAACATTTCCTCAACGGCCATGACCGAAACTGGCCTACAAGCCACAAGACTCACTTCCAGCTTCCAGCTCAGCTCCAGCAGATTCTGAGTCTGAGTGTGTAATGCTCTGCACGTACTTTCATATTGACCAGGCAGTCTTGTCAAGGCCTGAACGGCTGCCCAGACTTTCAGAATTTCCCGATAAGTCAGGTACCCTCCAAGCCCAATCAGAAAGTATCCTGTTATTAATAAGTCAAATATGTAAGCATCTTCCACTTCTTCAATGGACAAACCCGCCACTGGCACATTATCATCCAGTGTCCCCGGGAGTCCATAATGTAGCCAGCTGGGTAAGTTCCGGTCGGACAAGACATTTCTCTTGTCGCTGAGAAAATCTGATCAATGGCATTGAGAGACCAGCTGACCAAATCCATAGTTTTAATTTCCAGTTTGTAGATGTGTAAAGAGAGGCTCTTGAGCGCAAGTCAAGCAGTAAGCAGGGAAGATAAGGAGAGAGTTGGAAAAGACAAAGAGGCTTGTGTCTCCACCGAGAGCAGAAAGAAGAAGTGTCCTCCTGTCAGAGAAACTCTGCCTGTTGAACAGATAGTTCAGTCTGTACATGTCTGTCTCTTTCACTCACAAACACGTTTTCACATTCATGGATTCAATCAGTTGATGTTTGAAACTGTTCTCAATGATTCCTTGTAACCTTCTTCCTCTTCAGTCCTTTAAAGATGGAAGCTGCCATTATTCCAGGATCCACATGTTGTTGTTCTGTCTTTTTCCACTCAAAGCTTCACAGTGAATGTCAGGATGTTGTGTTTCTCTGAAGCTCAGTTCACAACCAGCTCCTCTGCATTTTCAACAAATCTGAGCTCATTCAAATTAATCCCACTGTTTCATTTCTCTTTCTTAATGCCATTGTTCCAGTCTCTCCACATGCTCTGACTCTTTGATTCGTTTTTTGGAAGCTGTGATGGAAGCAGGACAGAAAGGAAGCTCTCAGCAGGAGCACCTTTTCACAATAAGAGCACATTTGCATGCTTTTTGCTTTTGAACTGATCCAATGACAGAAACATGAACTTCCATATTGATCAGATGTTGATGTGCAGCTCTGATCTCACTAATGTCTCATTGATGGTGATTTGTGCCCTCTGCTGGTGAGAAGATGAACTGCACGAAGTGTTTTGAAATCAGCTTTTTCTAATCAGACTGCTGACTGCTGTTAACCACACTGAGACCAACACTGATGTCTTCAACACAAACACTGATGTGGATGAACACTCACTAAAGACTATTAATGTATATTTGTGTCTTTAACATGTTTGTGTTTGTCACAGAGAAACTCTGGATTGGATTTCTGGATCTTTGCTCTTTTCCCTGCAGTTAGTTCCCACAATGACTCCAGATCAGAGCACTGGGAAGCGTAATGTTGGCTTTATTAAAAATCAGAAGCTTGAAGCTGTCAGGGGGAGTCTCAGGGTCAGGGTGCTGTCTCACTGCAGAGTCTTCAGGCTGAATCCTCCTGAGCTCACACACAATTATTAACATGTTATATTTAGCTGATATTTCAAAAACAAAGCTCCATTGGAGTGAACAGAGATGAGCCCACTGTTACTGTCTGAGGTCTCTGCAGTTGTTCCAACTTCCAGCTGATCAGAGAGCAGTGGAAGCAGAGCAGCAGCAGCTTGTCTCACACGCTGGTCTCCATCATAGACTGCAATGAGCAACCAGAGAAAAGCTGCTCCACTAATTTTTGTATAATTATGCTTATAGTACGTGTATATGTATTGCTCATTTACATTGACTGTGTTAAAGAATGCCTACATCTGAGAATTTTTTCAATACCCTTATGACCTTTGTACAGAATGTTTTTTGTATTAATAAAAGAAATTAATACAAATATGTGCATTAATATAACAAGACCTAATTAGTCTTTGCACCTCCCTGTTTCCTGTTGATGTGCTCAGGTGTGTGATAAGAATGGCTGAGGGGAGAGAACAAACTGAACTTGCAGTAATGTCCCTTTAATTTTAAGAAGATCTCTACTGTAAATTGATCTGTGGCCTCTGGTTTTTGATAAGTTTCTGAATTTATCCCACACCTTTTTTCAGGAAAAAAAAAATTCTTCATTCATCAGGAACACACAAACCATTCTTGTAGTAAATAGTTTAATTGCAATAAAAGAGCAGAATACATACACAAGGAAGTTGTGTGTGTCTAGATTCTCAGCCATCCAGGTCACAGTAGTTCTTGGAGCTTGAAAAAAGCGACTGGACTTCTTTTTTGCTCTTTGCAGACGTCTCACTTCTCATCCGAAAGGCTTCTTCAGTTCTCAAACCCTCTATTGTTCATTTGCATAATCACATGCGCCAAGGTGTGAAAGGAAGCGTGGGTCATTACAATCAGTGGTTTCAGGTGAAACCAATTTGGGACTTTGCTCCATTGTTTCATGTGACCTAATGAGGTCTCTGGAACAAAGGTGTGAATGGGGGTTGAGACGTCTGGGAAGGGAGCTCAGGACAGCACTGTAAGGGGGGTAAAGTTGGTGATGTAATCCACCTCCTCTGTCCAGTGATGGTTGTTCACAGTGGACATAGATGCTTCTTTTACTCCTCTTTAAAACCATCTGTCTTCCCAGTCCAAAATGTGAACATTGGCATCCTCAAAAGAGTGCCCTTTGACCTCTAGATGCAGATGTAGAGCTGAGTCTTGTCCCGTCGAGGTGGCTCTTCTTTGTTGTGTCATTCATTTATGAAGAGGCTGTTTGGTTTCTCCAATGTAGAGGTCCGAGCACTCTTCACTGCACTGGTCAGCAGACACTACATGGCTGATCTTGTGTTTGGGGGGTTTGTCCTTGGGATGAACCAGTTTTGCCTTAAGCTGTGACTTGGTTTGAAGTATACTGGGATGTCATGCTTGGAGAAAATTCTCCTGAGTTTCTCTGACAAGCCTGCCACATAGGGGATGATAATGTTGTTCCTCTTGTCATTCTTATTCTCCCTAGTTTGTGTTTGACCTTCTTCCCTTTGCATCTTGGTTGCTGACCAAGATGGACTGTAGAACCAACTTCAGATCACTGTGGTTGATCTGAAGTTTTGAGCGCTTTCTTAATATGTGTGTGTTTCTTTTGTTTCCCTTCTGCCTTAGACAGAGCGCTTTCTGCCCGGTGTTGCAGGGTCCTGATCACCACAAGGTGTGTTCCAGTGGGTGGTGGGAGTCAAAGAGTAGGCATTGGTCTGTGTATGTGGGCTTCAGGAAACAAAAAGAAGTCCAGTCACCTTTTTTCAAGCTCCAGAGATAAGGAAGTTGTCTGCATTTGCTCACTCAAGGAAGGCCCGAGGAGCATGTTTATGCACATGATTACGTGCACATGCCCATAAATAACAAAAGGAATGCAGATAGGTAGGAAGCTGGCAGTGATACAGTTTCACCAGCTTCAAGTAGTCCTTGGTTAAGTACAGTCTGTTCAAGGCAACTTTGTGGTTTTCTTCCTCCTGAAGGAAATGAGCTTTTATGAAGTTCCAAATATACTCGTGGTATATGTTTGCTCCTATCATCTATACATTTAGTTGCCTGAGAAATGTTTCTTAGACTGGAAGATAAAACTGATTAAAAATACAGAACTTTATAATGTTTGCTGTCATCGGGAACTTGGTGTTCTCACTCGGCAACGCTCGGCTACTCATGGAGACATCATACTGATAGAAATGGAGACTCCAAGGTCATCTGAGGTTGATGCTGTTGAAATTCTCTGTTTTCCACATATTATCACATTCCTGTTCAATAAAGAGCACGCAGGAACATAAAAGGCTTAAGTAGCAGCTCATGTATTTTTTCTAAAGGTTTTCTTCCTCCTCATTTAGGCGTTGTCTTGCCAATAACAAGAATCCTGAAAAACAGCTTATACATAAGCATGATTATTGTAACTATATGATTTATTACACTAGCACTAAACTTATTTTCTGAACACCTGAGGGAGGAGAATAAATGATCTTCTTAGAGAATGTATGGAGACCTGACCACCCTTCAGCTACTGCATGGATTGTTTTGGCCCATTTATGACTAAACGACCATAAGGAACAAAAAAGATGGGTACTGCTTTAGCTCTTGTGCCATCCATATTGAGATGTTAGATGATCTGTCAACTGATGCTCTCATCAGTGGTCTGTGTTGCTTTATTGCATTGCGGGGCTCAGTAAGACAAATTATTGTGACCAAAGAACCAATTTTGTAGTTGCCAAAAATGAACTGAATGCAGCTCCACAGGAAGTTGACACTGACAGAGTGGTAACCTTCCTTACAGGAAACCAATGTGATTTTGATTTTAACACAACTCGTGCTAGTCACAGTTTATCTTTGTGTACAGACTGGGATCAGCTGAGCTGCTGTTCTGATATTCACTGATCTTTGAGGATTTGGCCATCAATGAGAAACAACCAAAGGAGACGATAAAAGTTCATATTTTTATTGATCTCATTGTGAACAAGCGTGTTGTACATGTTAAAACAGCAGAACAGTTTCTCCATCCTGTTTCTGATCTTTAACAGCAGCTGAATGAAAAGAATCAAATATTAACAGTACATTTGTACTCATATCCGTATACAGTATCTGCTTTAATGTCTGTGCCTTTAAACACTGAAAGAAAACAAAAGGAGAGTTTCTACTTTCTCACACTGGACTTCCTCAAATGGATCATTTTCTTCAACTTGAAAACACTTTAACAAAACATCAACTAAAGCTCAGCTTGTTCTGCAGCTTCTGACCGTATCTCATGGTCTTCATCAGCAGCTGCAGTTTGCTCGCTTCTGTTTTTAGGACTTCTTCTCTGTGTCGGCTTAAATGTTGAGATTAATCTGTAATTAATCCAGTTTCACCGTGGAAACAGATCAGACTGGTTGATTGACAGGACAGATGATCAGAGGTGCAGAGTTTTTACCACCATGCACTAACTACCAGGACAGAAGAATGGGTGGAGTTTCTCAGTGAAGGAGCAGCCAGTAAAGGTGTAGATAAGAGCTGCATCACCTACATCATGAAAGGAGACCAGACCCTCCTCATAATCCACAAACACCCCCACCTTCTCAATATCAGACTGAAGAAAGAGACGGACTGGAGGATCATCAGAAGCTACACAAATATTTCTGTTTACCCTTACAGTCCAGTAACCATTCTCACGACTCCGTGTAGATGAATTCCTTCCTGTTGACTGACTCTCTGACCACTCCTAAAATCCGAGTCTGGTCTTTTCTTTAACCTGAACCTCAAAGTAAAATCTGCCTGAAGAGAAACTCTCATTTCCTAAAACACAAACACGTTTAGAAAATCTCTCTGGGTTGTCTGGAAGATTCTTCTCCTCATCACCACAGTGAACTTGTTTTCCATCATCAGACAGGATGAGTGCAGGATGTGCTGTATCAGGATCAAGAGTCACATCCACTGCATACTGCTGGACCCTCTTCAGCTCAGCCTCAAACAGTTCTTCAAACTCTTCATTGAGTGTCTCCTTCAGCTGATCCACAGCTCTCACCACAGTCCCCTCATATGATGGTGGGTGGATACTGACCTCTGTCCAGTCCTTGGTGGGTGGAGCAGCTTTCAGGGATGAGAAGCTCTGGAGGAGGTGGAGGTGGTCTTCAGAGCGTGAGAGCTGCTCCACCTCAGAGCTTCTCTTCATCAGCTCAGAGATTTCCTGTTCCAGATCTTTGATGAAACCTTCAGCCTGTTTCTCTGTTGTTTCCTGTTTGTCTTCGATCTGCTTTATGAGCTCGTTCAGGCCTCTGTCAGCAGACTCCTTCAGAGCAGTGAAGACCTGAACACCTTCTGCTTTCTCTCTGTCTGCAGCATCTTTACTCATCTTCACTGACTCTCTGATCTCCTCAAGCTTCAGTCGTCTCTTCTGGATCATCTGTTGAATTTCAGCCTCAGTCTTCCCCAGTTCTGCCTTCTTTCCTTCATATTCTTCCATCAGAGGAACAAACTCATGAGTCTTGTGGTCTACAACAGAGCAGAGCATGCAGACACATGTCTGGTCGGTCTTGCAGAACAGCTCCAGAGGTTTATCGTGCTTCATGCACATCCTGCCTTCCAGGTTCTCCTCAGGATCAATCAGCTGATGTCTTTTCAGACGTGAAGCTGACAGATGAGGCTCCAGGTGAGTGTGACAGTAGGAGGCCAGACACACCAGGCAGGACTTCAGGGCCTTCAGTTTGGTTCCAGTGCAGACGTCACAGGGAACTTCTCCTGGTTTGGCAGCTTGTTGCTCTGAGCTGCTGCTGCTGGCTTTCTGCTGAGCTTCATGTCTGAACTGAGCAACAATCTCAGAGATGAAGGTGTTGATGTGCAGCTCAGGTCTGGTGTCAAACACCTTCTTACACAGGGGACACTTGTATAGTAAATTATCCTCCCAGTGCTGAGTGATGCATGTTTTGCAGAAGTTGTGTCCACATGGTGTGGTGACTGGAGCAGTGAACACATCCAGACAGATGGAGCACAGAAACTGATCTTCAGACAGAAGACAGCTGGCAGCAGACATGTCTGCACTCTGAGTGAGAAAGAAAAGAAACTGATTTGAGTTCAGATTCACTTTGAATTCTATTTAAAGTGGACCTATTCTGCTTTCCCTTCTTTCCTGTCACATATCTCCTGTTCCAGTGGTGGATGTTCATGTTAAACATGACCAAAGGTTCAAAGAATGAGCTCAGTGTATGTAAAAGTAATCCCTGTGAGCCAAAAGCTCAGACTGCAGACTGCTCTAAACACTCAGTTTCAAACAGAATATGACTCTTTCCCTCAGTGACATCATTGTGAGCAGTATTTTCTAACTATCTAACTATCCCTTTGCAGTAGATTCCTATGAAAACAGTCTGCTTTGACTCTTTCTGCTTTCCTGCCGAGAGCAGCGCGTCGCCCTCTTTGACCCCCATGGAGCAGGATCCGGATCAGCAGCGTCACAGATCAGGACTGCTGGAAGGGAAAGTTCCTGATTTTAATGCTTGTGCAGCGCTAAAAGTCAGAGGGAGGATGGATTTTATATTCTTATAAAATATAATTTAGCAGAGGTGCAGACTAGAGACGGAGAAACCAGCCCGCGGTGAATCGCAGCGTGTTTACAGCTTACAAAGAGAGGAGGATCCACATCTGGACTCTAAAACAGCTGATCGTGATCATCTGTACTCACCAGAGTTGGACAGAAGCTCTGCTGTGCTGCTGAGAAAGGCTGGATGAGCTCAGTCTGACCTTTGAAGACCAACACAGTTTGCAGCTCTCACTTTCAGTTTCACTTCTGGACTCTGACTGCTCGTATTTCAGATGTTGCTCCGCCTCTGAGAGGCGGTGGGTCAGTCGTGAATGTTTCTCGGTAAACTGATCGGTGCTTCTTTTCAATCTGTATTGATGAGTGTGAACCCGAAGCTTCGAACATTGGGCTTACAACTCCATGGAACCACGAAAAAAAACACGTGACACATGAGTTCGAAGCAGCAACTGCTTCCTTCCCTAAATGAATCACGTGACTGGTTCAGGCGATTCGCTGACACCGCTTCATCTCGTTACAAGTAAAAACTAAATTCAGTCCAAAAACCGCGTAACTTTTCCGAGATCACACACACACACACACACACACACACACAGCTGTCCCTTCTCCTATCAGCGCAACCATGGTGGTGGAGGACAATCACTCGTGGGAGAGATTGATTTTTATTTGGACATCGGTTTAAACCATACACTCAAAATAAAGGCTCAATCTCTGTGTATGTGTGTGTGTATGCGTGCGTGCGTGTGTGCGCGTGTGTCATACTTATAAAGTTTTGATTTTAAAAATACAGGAAATTTTCCGCCGCTGAAAATAGAAGTCGCTATATGACGTCATCGCCTAATTTGCAATCGTGTAGTTAATAATAATAATAATAATAACAATAATAATAATACGTGTAGTCGCAATCGAGGGTGAGAGTAGACCTCTTTGGACAGACAGAAAGTGAAGAAAAAAACACCCTAAATATGTTTAGAACTACAAATAAACTTTATGAAATAACTTAATAACTTTAATGCTTTGCCTAGACCCACGTTACACAAATCAATTTTGTCCCATATTGTTTAATGTTAGAATATCAAATTTAACGAAAACACTGTGGGGTGTGACTTCTAGCTACATTCAACCCTCCTCCTGTATCTGGGCCATTGGTAAGAAAACTCGGCTGTCTCAAAGGCTGATAAAGGCCGAAACGAGGTCCGGGGATGGGAGCGGAGGGAGCGGAGGGAGCGGGGGGCAGGCTCGGTGTCTCTGTGAAGCTGGAGCGTGGAGTCTGGGCGATGCCAAAGTGTATGAAGGCTTTATGTACACAAACATTGCAGCAGCGGAGGATTTCTCTGTCGCTAGTCGCTATTTGAAAAAAATAAAGTAGCTACGGGAGTCTAAAAAGCCGCTATGTTGGCAACACTGCGCCCATCCGAGGTCCAGTTGTTTTTCCAGGTTTGTCCGACTGACCGAAAAGAGGTGAAGAGGTAAAAAAAAGAGAGAGAAGGGTAAAAGAGGGGTCTGAGCTAATGAGGACTTCAGACCAAAGCATTGCAGTTCTACTTTATACAGACCACAAGTGAATGACTTATATATGTGAAGGATGGATTTAAAAGGATGATATGTGCCCTTTAAGCATTATCAAGTGCAACCTTTCTGCACTCTGAGGGATCTTCCAGGGATGGTGATGCTATTTTCCAGAGATCTGATTGGTCAGTAAGGACTGGTTTCTCCTATGGAGCAGGTTAGGTCTGCGGTGCAGGGAGTGATGCACCTTCACAGCTCTGAAAGATCAGCTTTAAACTGGTTCTGATCCTGCTTCAGAGGGCAGACCTGAGGCTACCATCAGCTCTGAGGAACCAGCATGTCCTGCTCCAGTGGCTCTTCCATCAGTCACACTGAACTCTGCGTCTGACTTTGATCTGTCAGATAAAGGTTTCTGAAAGCTTTTTCTGAAAGCTACCACAGGGACATGACTTCACTGCAATCAGGTTCATTGTCTAAAGAGACTCCAGGTGACCTTCATATTAAACAGCTGGTCGTGCCCTTATGCGATTGTGGTCTTCAAAGCATCCTCCAGGTGGCGCTGCTCTGAGAAACATGGACGTTGCTAGGATCTCAACAATTTGGGAGTTTAACCCAACCCTAAAATCTTTTGGACTTTCCCTCAGTAACAGCAACGTTTTCAGGTTTTTTCCTATATTTAATAGTAAACTGATATAAAATGTCAGACACTGTGCGCTACCTGAAGGCTGAAGTCAGGTGTGCGGCTGACTTTCACAGACTGACGCTGAAATGAACGCTCAGTGCAATCTGAGGTCTTCAGCTTTGTTACTTTGAGCAGCCTCATCTTCACTCAAACATTCCCATCATCTCCAGGATCCAGGCATTTTTCCATCAGTGAGCTTTTCCAGCACGACCAATGATGGATCATTGATCACTGATCAGTGTGTTCTGTGTGAGCAGCTTCATCCAGATCAGTGTGATGTAACAGTGATGCTGCGGTAACTACAGTGAAGTGTTTCAGAGGAACTGACTCACAGGCTGACAGCTGCCTCATGAACTGAGGAAATGAATGGGAGTGTCAGACAGGTGGTTCAGGTGCAGCAGGAGGGGGAGGAGTCAGGTTGGGATAAAACCTGCCAGCGGTCAGGTTAGGTTCACAGAGTCTGTTACCCCGGTAACTGACTCAGAGCTGGAGTTAGCTCTCTTTCTGGAACTGAAGACTCGAGTTTCCCTCATTGTGGTGTTAACAAACCCAGAGTTGGAGCTAAACCTGCTTCCTGGAATAGGGCCCAGGTGTGGAGTGGAGCTTCTTCTTCTTCTGCTCTGTTTGCAGAAACTGTAAGTTTGCTTTGTTTCCTCCTTTAACAACTTGTCTTTGGGAACTTTCCTCTTTGTTTCTGGAATGTCTGGAGCAGATGTTCAGCTCTGATTTCAGGACACACTTTGGATCACTCTTGTGTTTGAAGACAAATCCACATGATTACAGATTATTGATTGATTGGAATCAGACAGTTTGATGAGCAGCTGATGTTTGCTTGATTTCTTCAGGAAACAAACTGCGCTGTGTTTTTATTTCCTGGAACAAAACCGACGTCTCTCCATTAAAGTCACGCACAGCAGAGTGCTGCTGTTTCCTGTCGGTCCTTTCAAAATATAACAACAGTAATGTTATTTGTAATGTGTGTGATTGCAGTCAGGTTATTAAATTCATATTTCCTTGATGGATCACTGAATCCAGTTTGCGTTGCTGTTTGATTGTCATCGAAGTATAAGCCAACAGAATGGAGTGTGAGCAGCGACCCTGCTGGTTCCCTCTAAGTGTTGCTGTCAGTCTGCAGTGATGCTGTAGATGGATCTGTGTTGGCTGTAGTTGGTCCCTCACAGCTGCACACGCAGTTATTGTGAGTTCAGTATCATGTGTGCACAGACATTCATTGATCTGGCAGCTTCAGCTGCTGCTCAGCAATCTGAGAACAAGGAGAAGTTAGCTCCACACTGACAGGTGCAGACTAGGAAGACGCTTTCATCACGTGACCGTGTCTCCATTTGGACTCAAAGTGAGCAGTTTAGCTGCAGGGCAGGTGTGACACAGCCAGTGCTGCGCAGCCTCATTGTTCAGGTGTGAGTCAGACAGTGTGGGAGAGACAATGATGTGTGTGTTCATCAGTGCTCCATCAAACTGCTTCACAGTGACGCTCACATGAATTCAGTGAAGCTGGACACAAACAGCTGATACTGTGGATCCTTCCAGGATTTCAGCCACTCTCCAAACACACGTCAGGCTGGCTGTGAAAGCCCAAAGCTGCAGCCACACAGTCACAGCTACATCTGGACTCTGTTCCAGGAAGCAGCTGTAGGGAAACTCCTGAGAGTTGGGAAACTCCCAGTTTGCTCGAGAGCTTAGTCACAGGGATCCGCAGAAACATTTAAGTTATTGGACTTGTGTGCGTGTGTGTCTGTGTGCGCGTTCATGGGACTAGTAGGGTAAGTTAAACCATGTCAGAGCGGCACTGGAGTGACTTGTTTTGTCCAGTAGATGGCAGTGTTGACCCTCAAATGAGAGATTTCTACTGTTGATGATTCAGTGCTCATTTCGCCTTCCTTGTCCTTACTGTTCATAGGATAATTTGTTTGTTAATGACTGTGATGCATGCTAAATAGACACTGATTAGTTAAAAGTGATATTTGAATGTAACCATTTTGTAGCTATTGTAGAACCACATTTCCACTGGTCAGTCCGAGTGTGTGCTTATTGTCTGGTCATGGAAAATAAAGTTCTAACCTGATGTGACATCGTCTCACGTCTCTGACCGCACTGTATTACAAGGGGACAGCATTGTTACCACGAGCAAGAGATAGTGGGTCAGTGTGTCCGCTATAACTGTAATCATGATTCAGTTCAATTCAGTTTTATTTATATAGCACTAAATCACAACAGTCACATCAGGGCACTTAGAATAACATTTAGATAAGAATAAAGTAAAATCCAGCACTGCTGCAGATAAATCCCTTAAAGTGCATTCTGGTCATCTGGACGTCTTCAGAGGAATTTGAATGAATTATCCAGATCAGCGGAATCAACTTACTGGGCTTCCTGCACTGGAATTATCAAGACAGAAGCTGTTAATCTGGTGGTTTCCAGCACAGAGCAGATTTGAACTGCACTGAATGATTTCGCGGCTGAGTCGCTCTCAGTGCTGCTTATTTCTGGAGTGACTCAGAGACTGTAAACGCAGTAAAACATCCTGTCCCACAGCCTGAAAATGCAAACTAGGAAATCGCTTCAGTTTGTCGCAGATCAGAGTGAGATCAATGTGACTCACTGAACAGGTAAGAGCAGGTGTTCTTGCTGTGTGTCTGTGTTTCCAGCAGAGACTCAGCAGCAGGTTAGGATCAAGTAGAACAACATTTAGACACTTTCTGCATCACCAAATGAATTCCTGAATATTCAGTGACAGTGCAGGATGTGTCTGCAACGAGCTGCACGTTTCAGAAGAGTCTGCATCGCTCCGAGCACATGCTGTGAATGAGAGACTCAGTGGCACAAAAGTCAGCTGATTTTAAACTCTGAACATCACCTGCTCCTGATTCCTGACAGCATCAGTTACCATGGTGATTTAGCACATTCGAGCCAGTTTGTCAGCTTTTCTATGTCTTTGTGTTGTGGTGGTCATGTTCATTGTTGCTGTTGTGGTGTTGTTGTGTTGCTGCTGTCATACTCTGTGCTTTGTGTTTGGTGTCAGTGGGTTTGAAGCAGATGGATTCATGTCCACAGAGCTCAGCATGCACAGCAGCCTGATTGTATTCATGTACAGAGGTGAAGGTCATGAATGTTATGATGCTGCTTCGGTGTTCAACTTTACATGTGAGTGAGTGGGAGGCTATCATCAGTGATGCTTCGCTGGCACCAACAAGAGTGTGTGCCAAGAGTGTGTCTTTAAAGCAGTGTGTGCCACGAGAAACCTGCTGAAAGAGGCTGATTCACTGAAGCTGTGACTCTGATCGAGGTCAGGCTGAGGAGGTCACACATCCCACCCTCCTTCAGAGAGTGGAAGCAGCTGGACAGGTTACAGGAACACAGTCGTTCCCTCTGTTCATGGTGGATGTGCTATGGGCAGCTCAACACCAGCCTGTGAGAAATGAACGATGATATTAAAGGAAAAATCTTTCCAGCGTGTTTGTGTAACATGAGTTTTTGTTCAGAGGACGGTAACATGTCAGGCACCGCTGGAATGAGGAAGCTGGTGGGGAGTGAGCATCTTTTATTGGCTCAGGACTTGGCTTCCAGAAGCTTCCTTATACTGGGAGAGAGATGACATTTAGAGTCACGACATTATCTAAGTCCTGGCATATGTGTTATTCCCAAACCATCCTCATTCTTAAAAGAGCCCATATTTATAAATCATATTTATCTAATAGACACCAAATTGTTGGTGTAAATGGAGAGTCCTCTTCACACACTATGGTTAATTATGGAGCTCCACAGGGTTCTCTGCTAGGATCAATTCTATTTACAATATACATTCTTCTCTTGGGTAGTATTATTAAAAAGTATTACATACATTTTCATTGTTATGTAGGTGGCATCCAGCTTTCAAAAGCGCCAAAGGAGACAAGTCAAGAAGAGTAAATGATGTGCTCTAGTGTTTAATCAGCCAATCAGGTCTTTAGAAGGAAAGATTCAAACCTCCAACATGGTGGAGCCCCCTCCTCACTGACGTATAAGTGTGAGGTGGTGCTCAGAGCTCCTCAACTGGACTCCACATGGATATCTTGATCTGAATTGAAGTGTAAATCAAATGTATTTGGAAGTTCGAACCCCTGGTGTGTGTTAACCTGTTGCTGATGCTTCCCAAAGCTCAGGAGAGCTGCCAACTGAAACTCTGCTGCAGGCTGGTACCAGTTTTTCTAGTTTGGTGATGAAGACTGTTTCCTTGGCATCATACAAAGCCTGCTTTTTTCTCCTGAATTTGATGTAAGATGGAGGAGAGAGTGGATCCTGACTTTAATGAGCAGCTCTGGACCCTCTTCTTCTGACCTAACTGTGTTCAATATTAATAGTAATATTTTATTCCTTTAAGGTTTTTGACATATTTCCCATCAGACATAAAAGACTGATGGGCTATTGTCGTCACTCCTCTGAGTGGGTGGCTTTTTAGGGAACTTTTAACTTTGTGGACATGATAACCCAATAACGATGTGTTGTCATGGTCCTGGGCTGTTTGTCCAGCGCTTTGTTTTTCTTCTTTGGTATCTTGTTAATGTATTATGTTGGGTTTCCTAGTTTTGTTCTTAGTTTGAGTTCCTGCTTTATTGTTTAGTTTTGGGGTAGTTTGTGTACCAGGTTGAGCAGCAGTTTTGTATTACTGTTTAGTCACTTCCTGTTTTATTTTGGTAGTGTACTGCATGTGGGTCCAACCCTGCCTGCCATATCGCTCCCTATGACATGTGCCTCTGTTGCTGCACTTTGCTGTCGTAGACTCTGACATTTCTGATGAAATTAAAAATGTCGAAGGTTTCATGCCTTCACATGTCCGTTCACACTGAGACGGAGGACTTTGCGTTTCAGAAATGCTCCACTCTGGAGCCCCTTTCCAAAAAGTATTGTTTTCACTTCGTTCTCATGTAACCAGGAGGCCGAAACGCATCAAAAATTTCCCGTTTTTATTTTGAAACGGTGTTGTGTAAACGGGGCCTGTAAGCATATGCAAAATTTTAGCACCTATAAACAGTGATGGCATAGTTATCTTGAAAAAGTAAGCTGATTACTGATTACTCCTTTAAAAAGTAACCTGGTTACTTTACTGATTACTTAACTTGAGAAGTAACTAAGTTAGATTACAAATTACTTTATTAGTTACATTCAACAGCTGCCAGTGTTGTGCCAAAAAGTGATCATCTGCTAAAACAAGATTGCCTGTTTTTAAACGGCTTTAAATGACTTGTTGACCTATAATCTGTGAAAGGTGTCAAACATATCCATCATGAATCATATCAGGTCATTTAGAGTGAGAAACAGCATTTCTATCACAAGGTAGAAGCTGCACTAAAAGTATAGGAATCAGTGTAATCAATGTAACCTTTTTTTAACCTCTTTTTATATTTTCAGGTCTTGTATTTGAATGAACTCCTCCTAGGGCATTTGGCCCAGTGAGACCAAAATCGCTCCAGATCATCTAGACAAGTAGGCCATCAAAACTTATCCAAGGTTATATAGAATATCAAACAGTCTTGCCGTAGCAAGATTTGTGGATTTCAGTCATGTACCACAGGACACCAAATTGTCATATTAAATATACAGTGTCCAATCTGTCCCAAACTTCACATGCTTCATGAGAGTGTGAATGAGTCTGGACACAACTTTCTACCAGCTTTACGTCACACTCATAACCCCACCTGGTGGGGACAGGAAATCAGTCGTAGACTAATCATCATCCCATGAGCATTAAATTTTCATTGATGGGTGCAGACATTACATACAGCAGGGATCCTCAAATCCAGGCCTCCAGGTCCGGTGTCCTGCAGGTTTTAGATGTGTCTTCAACACACCTGAGTCAAATAGAAGTCATTAGCAGGACTGGAAAACTTGACTGCATACTGAGGAGGTAATTCAGCCATTTGATCCAGGTGTGTTGGATAAGAGACACATCTAAACTTGCAGGACATTAGCCCTTGAAGCCTGGATTTGAGGATTCCTGACATACAGCATCATGACACGTAATTAGTGGGCACTTGCTGATGCCACCTAGTGGACTCGGTAGAGGTTCAGAGGCCTAATGACGCAAGGTAAGAGTGACCTCCTGGGCTGACAGCGTTCAGGCGAGCGCAGGATGCTTCTGACCACGTCAACCTTCAAGTACGGCACAGCTCGAGCGTGCCATGGATTGACACATTCCTGGGTGTGAGGGCCCGATCGTCACTACTTGTGGCTTTAATTTATCTTGACTTTGATTTTTGTTACCCCATTGGAAGTTGTTGTAGCTGCAGTTTAACAGTGTTTCAGCACCAGAGTTAATCACAGAGGGTGCATTTGATTGATGGCTCTTATGTCTGAAATACTAATAACTCTCTCTTTTAATATTTGGACCACAAATAATGGAAAGGAGGATTTCAATTGATGCTCACATGAATGATGTGTGTTTCCTCTGCAGGTGAAGGTAGAAAGTGTGTGTGAGCTGGTGTGAATTCAGCAGCATGGATCAGTGTGAGGACAGAGAGGAGGGAGTCCCTCCCTCTGAAACCACTCTGTGTGGGGAACATGAGAGCCAGACCAAAGCTCAGAGGTGAGAGGACCATCTCTAACTGTCCATGACTCTTCTCCATGTCACAGCTCAGCACTCACATCACTGCTGCATCATTATTCACAGGAACCAACGAGGAACTAAACGTAAACCTGAACCCAGCCATGTGTCCCTAAAGAGCGACTGGTCTAAAGGTGCCATCGTTAATTTTAAAGCCCAGCAGGCATCTGCTGCAGAGAGGTGAGCTGTTAGTAACATGAACTCTTTGAGAGCTGATTTGTTGTTGAACAGAAACTGCAGCGCAAACACGTCATTCCCTCAATCCCATTCAAACTGTCTCCTAAAAACAAGCCTTTGGTTTCTAAAGAGCTGAAAATCCACTTCAGCAAACAGTAAGTGATGCTCGGGTAAATTTTTTCTTCCATCAGTCACGTTGTAGAAAGATGAAGGTGTTCATTCTGCAGTGAAAACAATGAAAACACCAACTTTACTGCACAGATTTTACTTTTTAGTAAACTTCTAAACACAAAAGCCGCTGTCCACTTTTCTCCACTCTGAAAATCCACCAAATAAAAATCTAATCTGTTAACATGGAAATTAAAGTTTGATCTTTGTGCCTGTTGGAGATCAGTTCATCCTCTGCTCACTCAACTATTGACAGAAACAGAAATTTGAAGCTTTTCCATGTAAATGTTTGTAGGCTTCAAGCATCCATCTCTCCACACAACTCTGCACACATGGAACTGCACTGACTGTGAGCTGAGCCCAAACACAGCTGACCTACTCTAAATCCTGCACCTGAATGCATCCTGAGCAGACACAGGTGACGGATGCTGCTGTTGATTGGCTAACGTGCAGCTCACATGATCTTAGCCAGAAGAAGAAGAAGATAACTTCCCTGAAAGATGGAGCAGATGACCTTAAAAATGTGTTTGAATCCAGGACAAATAAATAAATAAAGGACAGATGTTGGAGTTTGGAAGCCAGAATTATGCATTTCGTCTTACGTTGATGATCATCTCAAAGGGCTGATTTTTCTTAAGCCAAATGTTTTACAGCTAATAATTCTAAAGAGCACATGATTTTGGCCTTTGCTCAGGAAAAATTCTCATAATTCGACTTTGACTTCCAATAATCCTGATTTGAATTCGGCTTCATGTTAAAGGTTGAGCTTCAGGTTCTGACTATCAGGTTTCTGCTCTGAGATCCAGTTTAAAGCTTTAAATACTTTTGATCCTGAAGTTGTCTCAACATTAACGCTCAGAAGGGCACTCAAAGCAACACACCAATCCAAACTGCTGACTCAGTGGGATCAGCTGGATGAAGGAACATTTACAGCTAAAGGGAGTCTTTCACTACGTTTCCACCACCAATTAGAGCAAGACGACAAGTACACACTTTGCGTCTGTTTCTCTGTGATATGAACTGACACAAAGCCGCGAGTTCAGCCTCAGGGCCCAACCTAATTCACAGCTGTGAAAATCGCTTTGCTTTTCTCATGCAATACACACCATGCAGTGAAACAGCGGTAGAAAACTTTATGTTGAGATGGCAGAGACACGCCCTTCTGCTGCTTTCATCACGCGTTCTTGGTTCGAGACCAGCCAGGAATTGAACCCGTTTTTCAGCCGAGCATCGAGTGCGTTTGGAAAAACCACTGAAAGGTTCAAATGCTGGCACCGACTGGCACCCTGTCGGTGGAAGAGGCCATTGAGACACTGTTACTGTCCATATGTCCCTGACTTGATCTT